>VMDR010004689.1:0-57684 GCA_007922815.1 Macrotus californicus
TTATAAACAATACCATGGTGAATATGTTTGTATATACAACGCTGTATATTTATCTGAGTATTTCCTTGTGGTAGCTATTACATGCAGTTTTGCTTGGTGATGGAATTTATACTTTTTAAAGGTTTTTGGTACACATCATGTTTATACAAATTTATTTATATTCTCTGCAACCCTGGATTTTATTTTTTTATTTAAATCTTTGTTAACCTGATAGCAAAATTCATTGTTTGATAGTTCAGTATTTTCATAGGGAATTGCTTCAAATTGTCTTAAATTTATTCTTTAATTTTATCCCATACTTTGAAACTATGGATTTTTCTATTTGAGGGAGGTACTTTTGTTCATTGTTTGCCATTTTTGTGTGTTTCTAGATGGTAGTGTAGTCAAGTTCTCCCTTTATTCTTCCACTCTATGTCATACAGTGTGTGCTTCCACGTTGGTAATGAGCCTGCACTCGGATTCCTCACGCTCTTATGTTCTGACATTAGCTCCCTGTGGTATGTAGGGGTAGACAGCAAATGTCAGGGGGTGGGGACAGGAGGCTGGTAGGCTGTGTTTGGGCAGGTACCTCTTTCTGTTTTATTGTGAATTCAGGAATTACATTAGTTGACCATCAACGTTAGATCCCTTTAACACAGCCTTTGGTTGGTGTCTTCTCCATTTACCTTCCTCTTTTCATTCTCATCCTTTTTCCTACCTTATTTCCTACTATAATCTCATTTTTTTCTTTCACTTATTTAGGAAACAATTTTGAAAGAATTCTTTCCTTCTCTCTTTTTGGTAGTCTGGGGAATTAAGACTGAAAGCCTTATTTCTTCTTGATGAACAGGAGATGTGGTGTCTCCACTTGGTTTACTTGGAGAAGTCATATTTTACCAAATACCCACAGGCGATTTACGTATTAAAAAACCCCCAGGTGAACTGTTGTTACAATTGCAGCTGTCCTTTCTCCTTCTGTCTGAGGTGGGAGACAGGGACAGTAAGACCGTGGAAAGGCTTAGAACAGTGACAATCCTGATATGTATCATGTGTTTTACAAATGGGTATTCTAATACCAGTGATCCAAGCAACACATCTTTTCCAAAGAATATCTTTTGAAAAGTGTGAATATTAGCAATTCAGTAATTGACACATTCCGTTTAAACTGAGTGGTCTTACAGCAGTAGAATCTCAGAGCAAATTGCCAGTTTCAGTGGAATTCTAGACATAAATCTTTGTTAAAATTGTTCCAAATACTTGTTTGTCTAACAAGTATTACATTTTTCCTTCCTATGATCCACCTGGCTTGTGAAAGAGATAGTCTTGTCCTTTGGGTCTCATTTCAGAATTATTTGATTTTACTGTTCTTTTAGACAAGTGCAACTTCTGCATGGGTATATTTCTGAAAGATTATTTTCAACTCATTGAGGTATCACAAAATCCATCTTCAATAAAGGTTATATAATGAAATAATAGAATCCTTTTTTATGGCTCTCATTGATTTTTTGGCTTTTTTTTTAATCCTCACCCGAGGATAAGCATATTGATTTTAGAGAGAGGGGGAAGAAGAGAGAGGGGGAGAGAAACATCGATGTGAGAGAGAAACCACTCTCAGTTGTCTCTCATGCGTTCCCTGACTAGGACCGAACATGCAACCTAGGTGTGTGCCCTGACTGGGAACCGAACCTGCAACCTTTCAGTTGATGGAATGACACTCCAACCAACTGAGCTACACTGGCCAGGGCTTGGTTCATTTTTGATATATGCATTTTAACTATGCTTTTCTCATGAGAGGTCATTGTATTTTCAGACCTGGACTTCAACCTTTTTAAATATACCTTGACCTACTAAATAACTGGAATGTGAAAGAAATTTGGAGGATAAACAGTTGTGTAAGTTGCTGTTGTGGGCTTCCTGAATGCTTGTAAGATGAAGGTGTGCATTTTCTGCATGGAGGGGTCAGTGCACATTCCCTTTCCTCCCTCCCCTCCCTGTCCTGTTTGTCCTTCCTCCCTCCCTTTCTCCCTCCCTCTCTCTCTTCCTTCCTCTGCCCCCACCCCTTTTACTGGAAAAAGTCCCTTTCAGTCTTAATGGACTGAAAAGGTCTTAAATGGTCTTAATGGTCAGCCAAGGTTCTCTGCCTGCTGATGGGAGAACATGTGACTTAAGCTAAGCCAATCAGACTCACTCACTCTTCCTGAAAGTGAAATGAAGTTGAGTAATGTAAAAACTACTGACCCAGAGGTGAAAAAAGACTTAGCCTAGATCTTTAAAAATAGTTTGGTTCCCATCCTTTTTAAGGCTGTTTCTTTAGCTTTTTATTTCATTTTGTGGCCACATAAGACACTCACTTGTTTAAGTTAGTGTTTGTTTCTGTTGCCAACAGAGAAGCCTGTCTGGAATACATCTCATGATGGTTCAACGAAGCTTTTGCAGCAGCCAGGGGCCCTGGAAGGAGTATTCGCCCCAGTGCCTGGAGCAAACTCACATTACTTCACCTTACAGAGACTGATACACAAATGAGAATGATCATCTATGAATTTAGAAAATGAATCACTAGGACAGAATGCTTATTATAGCGTTTTAACGCAGTTGTTTCCTGTTGTCAAGCCAGTTGGGAAGTCTGTCCCAAACAGAAGTTTGGTGAATAGGATGAGTTATTTGTATGATCCACGATTGAAACCAGGTGTCCTCTTACCAGTGCTCAGATGGCACTGTCACCTATTGCCGTTTCCTCTGCTAGATCTCCAGAGGCGCGCTCATGCCTTTTTGACCATTGCTTACTCAGGTGAGAAGAATTTTGAGCTTTCTCTCTCACTCAGCTCACCTGCTAAGAAATGGATCTACATGAATTCAGAAGGACACAGGAGCTGAAGCCCTGCCCCATACATTTGAGGGCACATTCTCCTAAATACCTAGACTTTCATTAGGCTAAGTACAGTCATCTGACATGAGCTTACTACGAATGTGAGATGAGCTCATTACACCCCCTTGTTAGTCCTAACTTTCTAGGATCACAACCACACCATCTGGGTTGCACCCTGGGTGCTTCTGAATTCTCCAGTACACATTAGAGACAACCTCATCTTCACACTACAGAGTGACTTTTCTCATAGCTCTTGATCAAGAGGAACAGCTTTATTCCCTGCCCCACCCCCCGATTTTTCTTTTTTTGCTAACATTTTCGAGGATACCTGGTGATAGATTAGAGGTTGGCCAAAGGATCCAGCTTTCCCCAGAAATACAGCCAGACTCGATTTCCCCACCTGTTTTATGCTGTGTGTCTGAGTCTGGTGGGTCTTTGGAAAGCTGACCCCCTTGATGTTTATATTCTTTCCTGTTACCTTCACTTTCCTCTGGAGTACCCTAACCAGCTTACCTGGTTTCTCTGATTTTAGTCTTCTTCATTCAATTTTATTAATATGGCCTGAATAATTTTCCTAAGAAAATTCTCTGATCATAGTATTCCTATGGTCAAGAACAGAGAGTGACTCCCTGTTTCTCTGCAGCGGCAGCATATCCTAGTGGTCAACAGCACAGTCTCTGGAGCTTGACTGCTTGGGCTGACACCTGTTTACCCTTCAATGGCACAATTTATAAAATGAGAAGCAACAATAGGACATGTTCGGCCATTGAGAGAAATAAGTGACTTGATACAGGGTGGGGCAAAAGTAGGTTTACCTGTGTTCGTATAGAAAAGAATACAATAATTAATAATAGTAGAAGAATAAACTCTGTTTCACATAGTTGCACCTGCAAATCTAGTTTTGCCCCACCCTCTACATCTTGAGGGTTTTAATTATTATTTGTCTTGACTGTTGTACGTGGCACAGTGAGAGCTCTGCAGGTGCTGAATATTTAATCAGTAGTGGTAGGTTATCAAAGTGGCCTTCCTCGTTCTAATTTCTGAGGTTAAGTTGGATTAGCACGTGCTCAGCATCTGCTCTGTGCCATACACTGTGCTGAATTTTGTTAATGGCATATTACGAAGTTGGTTCTCTGTAGTAGCTGCCAGTTAAGGTCATCTCGAGCTCCATTTACTCCACAAGGAACACGCGTCTTGGAAGGTTAAGCCCCAAAGTCATGCTACTTTGCTGGTGAGGTGAGGGAGGAAAAATCCAAACCGGTCTGTCATCGCCAAAGTGTCGCTCTCTGCTCTTTGTTCCTTTTGCACCGTTGGAGCGCTAACGCGCAGGGCCGTGGACAGTGGGCCTGTAGTGTGTCTCCTTTCAAGTTTTCAGTTGTTGGGTGGCTTAAGAAGTGGGCCATCGATTGTTTTTCTAATTAATGTAAAAGCTGTAGTGTAGACTTCAAACAATTTAGGGAAAAAGACACAATCTTTTGGAATAAAATTCCTCTGCATCAAAAGAACAAACAACTTTTAAATACAATTTTTTGAATTGATTGAATTACTGAATCATTTTTAAGCAGATTCAGTGGTCTATCTTGGCAGATAATCTAACATTTCAGTGTTTTAAAAAACAGGGTCATTCTGGATAACCATTTTATAGACACAGAATGGAAGGCAGAAGGTTGTTTATTGACTTGTGAAAGGCCACCTGGTATATTAACCACAAAATTGGCACTTAAGTCCAAGTTTTCCAACTCCTTCTGTGCAATGCCTGCCCTGTGACCATCTTGTCCTTTAAGACAAGAGCAATTTTAAATTTACACATGATGCTTCTTGGGCAATGAAACCTGTCTGAAATGGTATTGGGGAGAAGTAGACATGTCAGGCTGGCAGCATCTGGCTGCTATGTTTGGGTTCTAGTGGTGGAAGAAGAGATGAAGGTTCGTAAAGATTGGTTACTCTCACAACCATTGGATGCCTATAGTGTGTGGATTATTTATCATTTTCAGGCTTGATATAAACCTGTTATTCCTTCCACCTGGGACAGTCCGTACCTTTTCTGGTTCTCATCTTCCTCCACCCACCCACCCACCTTAGTCTTAGTTACAGTTTAGTTCCCAGCTTAAAACTGTCCCTCAGGGAAGCCCTTTCCCACCACTCTGCTCCTTTCTCATTTCATCTCAGTCATGTTCTTTAGAAATTTCCTCCAAAATCCCACTTCATTCTCTCCGTCCCTTTTTTAGTCACAGACATGTCAGAGCTCGACTTTTAATCATTCCTCTTGGCTCTACTGCCCAAGACATTTTTCTTATGGGTGCAATCATGATCACCAAAAATTTCAGATTGAATACATTCTACTACTGGTACACAGTATGCAGAATGTTCCCAAATATGCATGTCCACATAGAGACCCTCTCTCAAGTAGCATTTTGCTTGCTTGTTACTTAACCCCCACCATTCCTACCCACTTAAATACAGTGCATTTTTTTCCTGATCCGTCAGTACTGCCCTTCAGTATTATTTGAATAATTCTTTAACGTGACTCTTTCCTTTTGAGAGTGAGGAGTGCATGAAGGCAGTTTCAGTTCTGTCTTGGTTATTGTTATATCTCTAGTGCAATGTGTGGAATGAAGTAGGATCTTAGTAAATATTGGTCAGATAAGTTACCATTTTGATGAGTACATGCAAATGTGCAGGGCGTGGAAGGCTGCAGGTGAACAGTAGAGCAGAAAGGTGAACCCAGCCAATGAGGAGCTTCCAGTCCAGAGGACAAGACAAGTGGCGAATGATGAAGTTCATTACAGGGTTGACTGAATTGAAGGTTAGTTGACAGATGAAGGAAAGGGCTGAGTTGATGACATAGAATAAGGAGTGATTGATCTCAGCTGGGCTAGGGGAAGATGAGGTGGACCTCACAGAGGAGATGACATTTAGCTTGGTCTTGAAAGACAAATTGATTTAGTTTGTGGGCGCTGGGGAAGGTGCCAAAACATGATAAATTACACTTGTGTTTTTGCAGTCCTGGCCCTCTCATATGATCTCTGTCCAATCAGGGCCATAGAAAGATCATAGGGTTGGGAATCAGGAAACCTGAGTTTGCTTTTCCCTATCTCACTGCTTTGGACTTCAGTTTATGAGTAACAGGAAGGTATTGCACATGACCTTGAAGGATGAACTAAGATCACAGAGTGTGTAGTGGAACTACAACCTCTTGGGCTCTGGGTGTGCTCCACCTGCCCCCCCCCCCCCCCCCCCCCCCCCCCCCCCCCCCCCCCCCCCCCCCCCCCCCCCCCGCCCATGAAGCCAAGGCTTCATCAGGGTGAGTTGGGTCTGCTTGACTTGGGTGAGTACTCATAGTTAATAACCACATTTTACCCATTGATCTGCCCTTGAGGCTTTGGTCTTTGTTATTCCTTCCTACATGTGGATTTGGGAATGCTTGACCTATTGGCTTGCAGCTGAAATATCTTCTTGTACACACGAGTTCCTAGGAGAGATGCCAAGTTATAAGGTACGTGGAAACTGGGGAATGAAGAAAGGAACAAGGCAGAAATGGAGACAAAGCTCATATATTTACATGGTGTCAATGGCCTTTATAGATCTCAAATTAGTTTAATTATAGTATGTTCTGAGAACATTAAATGTCCTGAGGTTAATGTAGTTTCTTTATGAAATTGCCACATCTCTTTTCTTTCTCCATTGGGAAAATGAGAAGTTTAGTCATTAGATAATCTTTGCTTTTTCTTTTAGTTATAACATATTATGAGTTTTTTAGTGAAAGTAGAAGTAAGTGTGAGTAAGTAACAGAAACATTGGCATGGGGAAGAATCTTTTTGTTAAAACATTATTATCTTCCTCTTCAAAAGAGGTCTGTAATAAACTTAATTTTTTTTTGATCTAACTGTTTAGAGATTTTTTTTAAATTACTTTATTGTTTAAATTTTTAACTTTAGTATTTATCTCTTTTTCTGGCCAACTCAAGTAGTGATCTTGGATTTCTCTCTTCTTCACTTTTTGCCCTCAAGGAATTTGCTTTCTGTTGGAGGAAAGGAATCAAAGTGATGAGTTTCCAGGTTATAAAAAGCAGCTGTTTGCTTAATTACTTTTTCTACTGTGTGGATTCTTCTGTCTTCTTAGGAAGGGAGTGTTCAGTATACACTCGGTAGATTTCAGGGGTTTTGTGTGTGTTTATGTGTCTCTGTGTGCATGATTTTGGTTTGATTCAAGTCCTCGTTTACAATGGCAGGGATCTGCTTAGTGGCAAATGTTCATATTTTTCCCTGTGTATTCATGAAGCACTTCTTGAGTATGAACTTTGCATTTAAGGCTTGAAAATTGTGGGGATTCAAAGAAATAAATTTGTCCTGTAGAGAAAAATAGAAAATAATGCTAATCAGCACCTATTTAGTTAGTTTTTAGTGTTTGCCTGTTAAGAGCTTTAGATACATCATTTATGCATTTAGTAAATATGATTACATACTTTGTGCCATGTACTGTTGTGGATACTGGGTGTACAACAGTGAATAGCACCCAGTCCTTGCCCTTGTAGAGATTAGGGTACAGAAGAGGAGTTAAAATTAGGCCCAGAGATGTTTAATTTTTCATGAACATGTGAAAGAAGATGAAAATATGCCATTGTGAAATGTGTCCCTGGCCAAGAGTGCTATCTTGATTTTTTTTTTTTTTTAATTTAGGAGGTTACTACCATATCTTTGAATTTTCCTCTCAGTACAATGACTTCACTGTGATTTTTTCTGATGGAGAAAAATTCAGGCCCTTTCCTCCCACCCTGGCTACTGTTTAGTCAGGACCAGTGGTCTGTGGTTGCCAGCTGTCCGTCAGCATCTTAGATGTGAGGTCTGTAACGCCTGCTTCTGTGACATGGTGCTGGTCTTCCCCCACCTCTGTCAGCAGGTGCTTGCTTTGGGATTGGTCAGCAGTAGTTCCTGTGTATAATTGTCCTGCCAACATATCTCTCTCCTTCTGTGCCGCCACTTCCAAATACCTGGAGTTTCAGCTGAGTGGCAGTCTCTCAGACAGAAGAGGTGAGACGGTGTATGTGCACCCCACAGCCTGTAGTGGCAGCCAGGGGTCACTCCTGTATTGAGCGCTGCCCCAGCGATGACAGCAACCCCGCTGCTACTACTATGACTACTATGTGGGCTGTTAAGGAATTTTAATTTTTCTTCCAAGACTTCTCTTTTTTATCGCATAGACACGCCAAGAGATGGTTTCAGGTATCCCTTAAGGGTGATCAAAGGAAGAGTAGAGGGGAGAGGAGGGACTGTAATAGTAATAAGAACGATCTCTGCAGTCAGACTCACTTCTGCCACTTCACTTCTGTGTAACTTGAGACAAAATGGTGACCCCTTTTCGGGCTGCCTTCCTTATCTGTGAGATGGGAACAATGGTGTTCACTTCGTAGAATGTACTAGGCCTTTACCCAGACTGTCCACTTCAAACCCTTTAACTCTCCTTTGGGATGTGGGAATCATCATGATTCCCAATTTACAGATGATTTTGAGTTCAGAGAAGCAAGAACTTCGCCTGAGGACAGCCAGTGTGCAGGGGAGCTGGGACTGGGACACAGGTGGTCTGGTTGCCCAAGGTTGTTATAACGGGATGCTTTGAGCATGATGTCACTTGGCACATTGTAACACTTATTCCAAGTGTGATAACATGATCACAAGCCAGTCTGTAATCATCAAGGAAGCCTGCTTCTTCCTTCGTGGAGGTCACCCTGACCTCTCTCTGCACAGCACTTTTATTCCCATCTCGACATTTTGTCTGCTGCAGCTGGAGGTGGATCTTGTCTCCTACAGTCCTTAAAGCAGAGGTAGAGTGATTGCTTTTCAGGGGTTTGACTGTTGATCCTGGGATTCCCAGTGAACTTAAATTGCTTCTATTCATTCACTCTCTGCTTCCACCTCATTTTTCTGGCTTTGCATCAACAAGTTGAGAAATATTCAAGGAGGTTTCAACCAGTCTCTGGTGCATTGGTGAGCTGACTCACCTCCAATTAGGCTGAGGGCCTGCCTGGTGGGGATACTCTTGTTTACTGAGGAGCTTTTTTTTTTTTAAGGTGGATTGATGGCATCGAATCCATTCTGAGTGAGGTCTGTGCTGACTTTGGTCAACCCAGCTCCCAGCTGGTGGAACTCTGGCTACAGGAGCAGGCGACTGCAGCTCAGATAGGATGAATGGTGAAGCGTTGGAGGAAGAAACTGCCAAATGCAAAAACCAGTTCCCACCTTCAGCTCCTCTGTCTGCCCCACCTTTTCCATAGATAAATTGGAGGCAGCTTCTGGTCAGAGCTGGTCGTTAAATCAGTCCAGCAGGTTTCCTTTGGGTTGTGATTAGGAGCAGGGCGCTGGGCTGTTTGTAACCAGGCTGACAGTGTGGAAGCTGAGCACACTATTTAAACTGTCACAAACATGTTGTGCTGTCACGGCGGGAAAACTTTCATTTGTCTCTGGTGTCACTTGTCTGTTGCTTTTATTTCTTCTTTCTAATCGCAGATATAATAAACACTTATGCAAGGACTGGAGAGAATAATGATTTATTTTATCTTTATTTGTACAAATAAAGAATGGACCTACAGTCTTATATCCCATTTGTCACCTTGAAGCCTAAACACCCTATTAGTGGAGAATTTCCTCCAAGTCAGGTGGTTCTGTGTGTCCTGTGGTCCTGTTCTGTTCCCAGCAGTTCTGTTCTTGCAGGAGATCAGATTCTTTTCTGATGACCAGAAAGCTTCTGAGCAGTAGTTAACTGGAAAATCCAGGTGGCTGTTTTGGTGGGAAAATATTTCTCCTCCTTTTTCTAACCTTACTGAATCTGTGCCGAGAGCTAGGGCACTTTTTCCACAGGCGAGGCCTGTAGTCTATGTCTGGATATACCCTAAGGGCATCTCTGGGGACCCGGTCCCATGGTTGGAAGTGGAGAAAAACACATGAAAATATCTGCGGAATTTTGAGAGCTGCTCATACTTAGAGGGAGGCTGCCAGTGTCTGTGGCTCTGCCTTCATTAGAGTGTATGGGTTAAGTGGTGGTGGAGAGAGTTGAGCTGTGTAGGTTTCCTCTGTAATGTGGGATGAAGTAACCCATGTTGGTGATTATGTCAAAAATGAATTAATTTGTTTAAGGATGTTTTCTAAGACATCTCCGAGAGTGTTTTACATACACCTCTTAGGGATAATGATCCCATGGCATGGATTGTGTGCTCGGTCCTGTGTTTGAATCCCAGCTCAAACTTGGACAAGGGTTTTAATTTTGTTTTATCTTAATGTTATTTACGTAATGCATGTAGGTAATTTTAAGAAGCTCGAAAAGTATTTTTAAGAGTTATAACAAAAAAGAGGAGTCCCCAACATCACCCCTCTAGTAGAACCCCTCAGAGAGTGCCATCTTTAACTCCGTAAGCTGCTTCTTCTGATATTTCCCTCCAGATTTACTAAAACAGTTTCAAATGTAGGTATTACCTACTCTTGTCCCTAGTAAGAAGTTGAGGGTTCATCTTACTCCATTGAGGGTTCATCTTCTTACTCCACCTAAAACTCACACTTTTCTTTCTCTACCCTGCTAATAATATCTACATATCATTATCGGCATATCAGCATTTTGGGTAAGCATTCACAGCCATATGGCATAGAATAATGACTTTTTATGACACGGATAAATTCTTTGCTTTTTTGCTTAGTTTTTCTTGTGTTCATCTCTAATTTTTCCCATGCTTTACAGCAGAACTGAAAAATGCTTCCAACATGGCAAAAATAATAAAAGAATCCTTCAGTTCCTTAAAAAAACAAAACAAAACAAAACGGAACAAACATGCTAGGAGGCTTTTCTCCTGTTGTTTTCTGTGCTCTTGTTCTGATCCGCACTGGGTTTTTTCTGTGTCCATTCCACACTTGTTTCCCTGAAGCTTCCCCTGGTAATATCCTTGAAAGGTCTCAACCCTTCTCAGCCAGCATTCCTCATCTGCCCTGGGGGGTGTTATCTGTCTCAGGGAGTTATTGTGAGAATTGGAAGAGCTAATATAGGTAAGTCAGTAGCATGAAGTGGACTCAGTCAGTATTAGTCACTGTTAATCTTTTCTTTTTTATTATTCTCCTCTTCTTTATCATGTTATACTGTGATCACTAATCTGCAATGCATCTATAATAATCGGGAAGTATTACAGTTGGGAGACAGCTACAACATAACCCTTCACTTTACAGTGAGACCGAGAGGAGATGTGTCTCTGCCAAGGTCATGGGGCCAGTCTGGCACAGAGAGGTGGAGCAGAACTAGACCGCTGCCTCTCTTACTTCACTCACAGTCAGGTGTTCTTTCCATTTCCTCACGCCGCCTTAGTAGCCTGCAGGGTATTTTGTTTTGTTTTCTATTTTTTAAAAATGTCATAGCCATTTCTTCTCTCCTTTCCTAATTTCTTTCTTTTAAAAAATAGAGAACAGCTTCATTGAGATATAATTCAAATACCATGCTGTTCACCCACTTAAATTTTATAATTCTATAGTTTTAATATATTCACAGAGTTGCAGCCATTACCAAAATCTAACTTAACATTTCATAATCTCAAGAAGACACCAGGCACCCTTTCGCTCCTACTTTCCTAATTCCTCTCCCTACACAAGTACTAATCTACTTCTTGTCTCAGCAGGTTTGACGTGTGGACATTTCATGTAAATGGAACCTACAATATAAGGTCTTTTGTGACCAGATTCTTTTACTTAATATAATGTTTGCAAGACTCATCTATGTCAGCCTTGGCTGGTGTGGCTCAGTGGATTGAGCACTGGCCTGCAAACCAAAGGGTCACCAGTTTGATTCCCGGTCAGGACACGTGTCTGGGTAGCAGGCCAAGTCCCCAGTACGGGGTGTGCTAGAGGCAACCACACATTGATGTTTGTCTCCCTCCTGTCCCTTCCCCTCCCTAAAAATAAATAAATACATAATCTTTAAAAAAAGACTCATCTATACCAGTGATTTTCAACCTTTTTCATCTCATGGCACACATAAACTAATTAAAATTCTGTGGCACACCAAAAAATGTACTTTTTGCCATCTGACCGAAAAAAAGATAGTTTCGATTCATTTACACCAGATGGCTATTATTGTGTTGACTGTTGTCATTTTCTACATTTGACACTCTAAGGCAAAAGAGGTCAGTCCCCCTGGCTGAATAGTCAGGTATTGCATTTTTCAAAAATTCTTGCGACACAGAGATTGAAAATCGCTGATCTGTGCTGTAGCATGTATCAGGACTTCATTCCCTTTTACTACTGAATAGTTTTCCATTGTAGAGATATGCATTTTGTTCATTCATCACTTGATGGACATTTTGGTTATTTCCACTTTTTGCCTCTTATGAATATTTATGTACAAGTTTTATGTGGAAATATGTTTCCATTTCTCATGGGGACATACCTGGGCGTGGAATTGCTGGTTCACATGGGCACTCTACAGCTAACCTTTTGAGGATCTGCCAGACTGTTTTCCGAAACAGCTGCTCTATTTCACATTCCTGCCAGCAGAGTATGAAGGATCCAATTTCAGGCGTTTGAAGTGGTATCTTGTGGTTTTTGTTTGTATTTTCCTGGTGGCTAATGATATTGAGCATCTTTTTCTGTGCTTAATGACCATTTGTATATTCTCTTTGGAGAAATATTTACTCAGATGCTTTCCACATTTTAAAATTGTGCTGTCTCTATTAATGAGTTGTATAGTTTTTTTATATATATATTATGGACACAAGTGCCTTCATGGTTCGTTGTATGATTTGCAAGTATTTTCTCCTATTCTGTGGGGCATCTTTTCACTTACTTGCTGGTGTCATTTGCAGCACAAACATTTTATCCAGTTTTTTTCTTTTGTGTTGGTGCTTTTGGTTCATATCTAAGAAGGCCTTGCCTAATTCTTAGTCTTGAAGATTTATTTCTATATCTTTTTCTGAGAGTTTTACAGCCTTAGATCTTATACAGTACTTAAGTCTGTGATCTGTTTTGAGTTAGCTTTTGTGTATGGTGTGAGGAAAGGGTTCTGCCTTGTTTTATTTCCACGTAGATGTGAAATTGTCCCAGTACCATTTGTTGAAAAAACTGTTCTTTTCTCATTGAATTGTCTTGGCATCCTTGTTGACAATTAAATCTGCAGGGGTTTTGACATACTGTCATGCTATCCTTCTGTCCCTCAAAGTGTGGGTGACTAATATAATAAAGCGCCTGATAATAAAATGAATGGGTTCTAACAATCTTCTTTGTGTGAATCTCTGTGAACAGAAGGAATAATCGTCTTGGGGAATGCATTCCAGGTCAAATAAGGGGAAGACAGAGAAGCAAAGTATAACATTGTGCCAACTAAAAACCATCAACTGTGCCAGAAAATATGAACTAGGAATCAGTTTTGAGGGTTACCAAAAGAACATGATGTAGCATAAGTACAGGCTGCCCAGCTGTGGGTGAGCTGTGCTTTAGCCTTTGCGGCAGACCTGTGCAGGCCTGGGGGACTAAGAGACGCAGAGAGCAGCAGATGCACTTGGCTGTGACTCCACTGAGTGTGTCCTGACCCACATGTTCCCATTCCTGCATACAGGGTTGCCTCAGGTCTTAGCCAGGGGACAAGTCAGCACTTTGTGGATAGCACCAAAGCCCACCATCTTGGCTACTGCCCCAGAAGCCTCAACACCTCTGCAGTGAAATGGATTTAGATGTTTGTATTACCTTTGTTCTTTTTTAAATTGACGTCTTTTTTAAATTAGAATACATAAAGCACACTAATATTATACACAGCTTGGTGACCTTTTAACCTGTGCATTCTTCTGTTGCCATGGCCCAGATCAAGGTCTGGAATACTGCAAGCACTTCTGAAGCTTCCCTTGTGCCTCTTCCTTCTCAAAGCTCCCTTCCCAAAGAGGTCATGTTTGTTTGCCTACATTTGAAATTGAAATAAATGAAAACTGTAGTCTATGCTCTTTTATGACTGGCTTAACTTGTTCAATATCATGTTTGTGAGACTCATCCATTTTATAGTGCCTATCAGTGGTTCATTTATTATTGCTTTTACTTTATGTCATACAGTGTAATTAATATTTCCCTATATGAACGTACCATAATATTTATTCTTCTGCTCATAGGAATCTTTGTGGCTTGTAGTTTGGGGCTATTTTCAGTTAAAGCGCTGTATTTCTTCTTGTCTTGGTACTCCGGCAGACACAAGCAATCCTTTCTTCTATGCGTTTACACAGGAATGGGAGAGCTGGGTGGGATGGTGGGTCTGCATTTGGCTTTAGAAGACACTGCTAAGTGGATTCTGGTTTTTGATCCTCTTTTCCTGTTCACATCCCTCTCTCAGCTCTGGCTGAGAGTATGAGTTTGTTGCCAGGCAAGTATAGGTCACGAAGGGAAAGAGGAAGAGAATTCGATAGAGGCAGAAAGGGGTAGAAGGCTGGGTAATATTAAGGAAGACTGTGATGTTAAAATGTTAAATGGGAGAGTATTAAGGGCAGATAGTGACGAGAATGACGTGGATACAGTAAAAATTATGAGTCGGAAATACAAGGTTTCAATCTGGATTGAAATTCGAACTCTGCCACTTACTACTTGTTTAACTTCAGGAAACCTACTTCACCTGAGGCACATAGGTCTCATCTGAAAAATGGAGCAAATAATAAGAACTTGTATCATAGGATGAGTATGAGCAGTAGATGAAGCCCTGCCTCAAAGTCAAAGCTTACGTTTATTGAGAGCTTCCTAGGTGCTAGTCACTGTGCTGATGCATTGAATAATTAGGTAATTTAATCTTCATAACAACCTGTGAGTTACAGACTTTTATCTCCCAGGTTACCAGTTAGGAAGCTGAAGGTCTGAGAGGCTCAGTAACGTGCCCCCAGGTCACAGAACTGGTAAATTAGTAGAGTGGGAACTCTGATGGGTTGACAGCCATGTATTGATTGCAGAGACTATGGGAGGTAGACTGACATGTACTTGCTTTTAGACATGAACAAGTGAAGAACCATTGTGGATACAGTCAGGATAAATCACCAAGTGATTCATCCAGGCTTTTCTGGAGTAGTCCAAGAAGGCACGGTGACTGTTGAGATGAAGGAGAAAGGAAAGTTGGCAAATCTCTTTCCATAGTATGTAGCTTCATCTCCAGGGCAAAGTTGTGAGTTTCTTTCCCGGCATTTGCTAGAGAAGTTTGCACTGAGGTGATGTTGAACAGTCCAGACCCCCACTCACGCCACTTCTACCTAAAGTCCCCCAGCCTGC
This sequence comes from Macrotus californicus, assembly GCA_007922815.1. NCBI lineage: Eukaryota > Metazoa > Chordata > Mammalia > Chiroptera > Phyllostomidae > Macrotus > Macrotus californicus. The sequence goes on from VMDR010004689.1 coordinate 15,100, forward strand.
TGCTTCTGCAGTGTGCTTCCTGAGAATGGTGCCAGATAAAAGTGCCTTTCTTTTCCCTCCCCTTGATTTCCCTGTCTGCCATGTTGTGGGCTGTCCTGGTCTCACACCACCCTTTGGCAGCTGACTGCTTTGCCCCTGAGATCTAGTACTGGCCTCCTGGGAAGTACCCAGGATTCCACAATTATTTTTTTCCTTTTTCCCTTCAGCAGTTCCCCAAGTCTCTTCTCTCAGTGCTGTGCTCTCAGTGGGATGGACCTACTGTGGTCACACAATCCCAGTACTGGAGCGAGTCAGACATTACAGAGGTGCATGAAGAAAATGTTAACGTGCCCTGACTGGTATGGCTCAGTGGGTTAGTCATCCCGCAGACCGAAAGGTCGCTGGTTTGATTCCCAGTCAGGGCACATTCTTGGGTTGCAGGCCTGGTCTCCGGTGGGGGAGTGTGTGAGAGGCAACCAATCGTCGTTTCTCTCTCACATCGATTTTTCCCTCCCTTCTCTCTCTAAAAAAAGTAAAAATAAATACATAAATAAAAATCTTAAAAAAAAAAAAAAGAAAATGTTAACACATCTCCTACCCTCTAAAATCTCAATGCTTCCTTGGTCCCACCCCAGGTACTATAAAGTGACTGTATCTTTTCACACCTATAGGAACATATAAAAGTGTAACAATCATAGTCTAAAACCTTTCCCCCCCTAAAATGATAGTGCTGTTATACACACAGTCCCATGTCCCCTTCCCTCCTCTTCTCTCCTCTTTCCTATCTGCCTTCCCTCCTTTGCAACCCCTTCCCAGCTGGCTTCCCGACTTCCTGGTGCCCTTCCTTCCCCGCCCCCCGCCCCCGCCCCCCGCATTATTTCAGTGAGTTGCTGGTCAGTGTGCCGGGGCCAAGGGACACAAAGATGCATTAATACACTGCCCTTACCTGCTGGGAGATCAAGGTCTTATGTGGAAGTCAGATTTGATTTGTTAATTGCTACAAAGATTTTCTTTTGTTTTTTGTTTTGCTTTGTTTTTATCATTTGTACAGTCCTCCTCATTCACTTAGAATGAAACAGAAGGTCATTGGAGGTCCAGGTCTGTGACTCCAGTACTGAATTGACCTTGGCTCCTGGAATTAAAAAAAATAAATGTATCCCAGTATTCAGACAACCTATTAAAGTAAGTTCAGTTCCTACCCTTCCCATGTTTGTTTACTGATAATTCCAGACATTTGTCACCATTATAGGCTCCTGCCTAAAAGAAGTAAATGCTCAGCGTTTCTGGTAGAATAAATAGCTACTTCTAAGAGGAATTGCATCTAATGAAGAATGGCTTTCCTGACCTTGGAATTGGCTTGATCTGCTGGAAGGTTCACAGTCTATGGCTCAAAATGTGAAGCCAAGTAGAGTCTACAGTGTGGATTTCATTTTATGGGTTAAGGAACAGGGAAGCTTAGGAACAACTCTAAAGGACACAGGGACAAAACCAAGGGGTGGGAAGAAGCAAGGGAGGGAGGTGGGTTTGGCTGGGGTTGGGGGGTGGTAGGGGATAAATGCAGACAACTGAAACTGAACAACAGCAACAATAAAAAAAAAAAGAACAGGGAAGCTGCACTGAACACTTTCCCCATGCTGGGTGTCACACCAAGTACTCCATGCTGTGTTTGGCCTTGTATGCTCGTGACAATGTGTGGTGTAAGCAGCGCTAGAACCGTGGATTGCAGGTAAGGGACTTGAGACACCAGCAGTGAGAAGCTGCATTTCAGCTCGGCTCAATTAGAAATGTTTGTGGCGTGCCTACTGTGTGCAAGGCGGTCTTGTAGGCACTTGGAATGCATCAGTTAGAAACAGAGTCTTGCCCTTGCGTAGTGTGCATTTTAGTGGGGGTGAGCGATGGATGATAAACTATAAACATAATCAGTGAGTGAATTAAGAAGTATGTTAGAAGCTGATAAGGGCTGTGGAATCAAGAAAAGTAGAGCAGGGTCAGGGGATTAACAATGTCCAGGGTTTGGTAGGTTATGGTATTAAATGGAATAGTCCAGGTGACTTCATGGGGAAGTGGTGAATCCAGTAAAAAGTGCAAAATAGTGAAAAGGCCGCTCTGTCCTCATTTGACAAGTCTTTGTTGAGCTGGATAATACAGGAATGGCTTATCTATCGGCAGTTTTTAGAAGATCATTTAGCCCCTAGGAAGTAATTAGTCACTTCAGGGAATGGTTGGGACAGATTTCCTGTGGAGTTCAGAGGAGGAAGGACTGGCTGTCAGTCAGCACTCTCCCAGAGATGTATGCTGAGCACATGCTCCCTGGGTGGCCCAGTGACACATGGGATTCTGAGATGTTTCCCCAGAGCACTGAGAACCTCTCCATGAGGTACGGTAAAGTGATTAAAGCCTTGTCTTCAGAGTCAGACTACCTTTTGAATTCTTCTTCTGTGAAATGGGAATGTTAATGATTGAGCAAAGGGTTATTGGTACGCCAAGGTAAGGATTGTTGACGTGTTGAATGTAGAGTCTGATGTGTCTGTCACAACAGTGATCATTGTTGTCCATCCTCATCTGCAGGATCATTTGAGGTTTTGCTCCTGGCAAGATGGCTCAGGTAGCAGTTAGTGGCACAAAGCCTCTGCCCCAGGGCCAGGTGAGAGGCATGTGGTAGCGATGCCCTGGCACTTCAGCTTTCTCCTCCCAACACAGGCCAGCTTTCCAGAACAGCATATGGACCAGAAGATCCCCCGGGGATTTTTCTCAGCAGGTGGATGTGTAAACAAATGACAGGGCCTAGAGGAGTAGCTTGTGGATTTGTGATAGATCAGCAGTTACAGGACTCATCTCTGGGACTGCCATCTGTTCCAGTCATCCCCAAACTTGCCATATCTCGAATCTACAACCCTAAGTGGAATTCAGCAAACAGGAGTTAAGGGCAGAGGCCCTTGGGGCTGGGGTGCGGCAGTCCCCCAGGGATGCTGCTTGCGGTGTAGCCCACTCACGTCCTTTGAGATCACATGGGTCTGGCCTGGTGATGCGAGAGGTCTTCAGGGATCTAACTCCTTAGGAATCATTCCATGATTAAGTCACATATCCAGTAAACACTGCTGCCAACAGTGTGCCAGCTACTGTGCAGTGCTTGGGCTAACGAAGCTGGTAGAGGCGTTGTCCTCAGGTTGCTCCTGGCCATTAGGTAGTGGTAGTTCAGGGGTCACCTGTGGGAGCTCGTGGTTGGATGACCATAAGCACTGAGTGCTTACGTTGGGCCAGGTGAGTTTCTAAACATTTTGTATGGATTAAGTCCTTTAAACATTACAACAACCCTGTGAGATAGATACTGTTATCTCCAATTTACATATGGGGAGTAAGGCAGAGAGAGCTTACGTAACTCACCCAAGGGCATACCCATGTAGTAATAAACACTTAAAATATCAGGACATTTCCCAGACATCTGGATTTTCAGCTTCTTTTTAAAAGGATGGATGGACATGGCTGGGTTCTGGTCCTGCCTGATGACAGCCAGTGGCAATTGGGTGTCTGCCCTTTCTGCTGATTGACCATCCCCACCATCAACTGCTCTGTGATGCCTCTCTGTCTTCTCTGTGCTGATTACCTGACCTCTTTCTCATACAGTGAGCAGCCTTGAGTTAGTTTGTTTTTCAAGTTTATTCAGTGAATGTGGTGGCACTTCAGCCTTAGAAAACAATCAACTTCAGAGAACAGTCAAGTTTAGATGCCTGGGAGGAGGGGAAATGTAGGACAGATATAGTGGGCAGTGCCCACACGGGAAATACCATCTTAAACATATAGATGAGATGCCACATCTGATAAGTCCAGAGTCCAACTTGCATGGGTTATTCTGTTGTGACCTGGTCTTTCTCAACTGGCTCTTCTCTACCCTACTGTTTTTTTTTTTTAAATCACATACCTCATTCTTAAAGAAAAAAAAGGAAATAAAAAATTAAAGATAGCTAATATCAACCATAACTACTTTTTTTAAAAAAAGATTTTATTCACTTATCTTTGGAGAGGAGAAGGGAAGGAGAGAGGAATAGAAACATCAGTGTGTGGTTGCCTCTTGAGAGCCCCCTACTGGGCACCTGGCCTGCAACCCAGGCATGTGCCCTGACTGGGAATTGAATCGGCGACTCTGGTTCACAGTCTGGTGCTCAGTCCACTGAGCAATACCAGCCAGGGCCATGACTACTTTCTTTATACATAGTACACATTCATTGTACATGTCTTACATAGTTTTATATTCTGTAGAATATTTATTTTTTAATAGAATTTTGGTATGTTTATACATATAAGGTATATGTTTATACTATAAAATTTGAATCAGACAGTATATAGTGTTTTGAAACTTACTTTCTTCTCAATAATGTATCGTGAGCATTGTTCTATGTCAGCAGTTGCATTTGTGGATTTAAAAGTTTGTGAAGTGATTCCTTTTTGGTGTACTATGATTTCTTTAATTGCTTATGATATTTCCAGATTTCTATACTGGCACACATCCTAGGTTATTTATTTGATAAATTTACAGCAGAAAATTGTATCGCCAAAGGGTATACAGTTTCCCCATCTTCTGTTTTTTTATGAACATTCCATATACAGTCAAACCTCGGTTTTCAATCGTCTTGGTTCTTGAGGAATTTGGTCTTGACCAAGTTGTTCGTGAAAAAAAAGGTCTCGGTTGTCGAACAAAACCTTGGGTCTCGATTCTCAGCCTGACGACACTTCCACGCGGATGTCTGTGTGATCGGTCACGCGTCTTTCAGGCGACAGACAAGGTAGATGTGGTTTTTGAATGAATCGCCTCTTGACCAGTTTTCTGGAATGAATTAAGTTTGAGAGCTGAGGTCCCACTGTGTTATTATGCCCTCTATATATAGGTATGTTAAATGTGTGTGTATGTATGGCAAAGTCACAGGTGCTTTTATCTGCTGTATTGAAGGGGTGAGCTTACGTCCATCATTATCATAATTGGCATATATTCCTTTATTGCTGTTATTTTGTGACTGTAGTTTGGATTTTAGTAGGATGTGTGGGTAGGACTTTCACATTAGTCTAATATTTCCAGTGAATTGATGTGGAAAACCCCCTGGTTTCCTCTATAATGGACTCGCGCATGCTGGGAAACTGGAGTGGAAAGTGCTGGTTTCTCAATTCTGACATAGCTGGGCAGTGCTGCCTGTGGCTGGTCTGGCCACAGGCCCTGCCACGGGCCCCGCCATCTTATTGCTGTGGCGGGCGGGTGGCCAGGACAGGCCACACTTGGGCACCGCAGCTGCAATTTTGCAGTTGTTGAGCAAAGCAGGGAGGCAGGCTCCTCCTCCACTTGCTCACAGAAATTTTCCATTCTGTCCATCACTTGGGGGGGAACTGCCCTGGACTCCCCAGGGCAGTTCTTCCAGGCTCCAGGAAGAAAGATGAGCCTGGAATTTTCTGAGTAGGGTCATAATTGCCTCCCATATAGATACTTTTAACTTTGTCTAGAAAAATGCATTGTTGATATTTTGTGTAGTGCCATCCAGGAGTGTGTGTGTGTGTGTGTGTGTGTGTGTGTGTGTGTGTGTGTGTGTTGACAGGTGGTCACAACCTTTTTCCTTCACAGAATAGGATTATGCTGAACATGCTATTGATATTATGTAATCTAATTTTTTCAATTACAAGTATATTATTTTTTCATGTAAATATTCTGTTGAATGTTCAGTTGTTCATTCCCTAACCTATTTAATAATAAAAAGGAAATACTCTGCTGTCATTCATTTAATCTTAGTAGGAGAGAGAGATAATCAAATAATCATTCTGCATCATACCAGCCCTGAAGAAAAGTTGCGCTGTGAGTGAACAGCAGAGGGGACTTCATCCCTGAGGAATGGCACTTTAGCTATGACCTGAGGTACCAGATGTGGAGGTGGAATTAGGATGGGAAAAGAGGGGACTATACCCACTTTTATGGTTATAACATTCCATATATGGCTATGTCATGATTTATACGATAGCTTGTTTAGTGAAGACATGAATAATGAAGGCTAACATTCTCCGAACACTTACTATGTGGCAGGAGCGTCAACCGTATGTGACAGGTGCTGTTCTTGCTCTGTTTTACAGAAGAAAAACTTGAGCCTAGGAGGCATTTGATGAAAACTGAAAGAACCAGGATTCCAACCCAGGCTGGTCTTAGCCTAGCTCCTGAGCTCTAAACCACTACTGCCTGCCCCTTGCTAGCTAGCCACGCTGTTATTCTGGGGATGCAGAAGGAAAGAAGAGGTGAAAAGACAGCCATGTCTGACATGAAGTCAGGAAGAGAGGGATCAAAGATGAAAAGATGTCATGCTTTGGGGCTTGGTGGTACCAGGTAGAAAGGCAAGGCATGTTCGTGTGACGTGATGCGTGAGGCCTTCCCAGGTCCACATCTGCCACCGTACAAGGCCAGGCCCTGGTTTAGCACAGGTCTCGCACATGCCTGTTAACATCCTGACAAGCTGCTCCGTGAGAGCTTTCACTGGTTCCTCTGTGTCGGTTGTTAAAGGACAGTTGGATGCACATTTTACATGGACAGTGGAGGCACAGTCCTTGTGACTCAGCCATTAAGCCGTGTTACTCTTCATTGTGTGAACAACTTTGTCGCAGGGTGTCCCTCCCCTCTGCAAGCAAGTGTCCCCTCACCTCGAAAACCAGGTCAAATGGTCCCCCACTTGGAAACTTGCCCTAACCTCCTGGTCAGAGGTAGTTTTCCCTCTTCCCTATTCATGCTGTGCTGTTTACTTTGTTTTTATTATGACCTGTGCTGGGGTCTGTTTCCTCAGTTAAGGTATTAGCAGCACCCAGTGTCCAGGGCTTATATATACAAGAGAGGTTAGGATAGGTGCATACTTTCTGTGGAGATGAGTTGTCTGTCATTTCCCCCTCTGAATATACAAAACTGGGTTTGTGAACACAAAGTGTTTAGGGGTCAGGGAGGTGACACAAGAGTGACACTGGCCTGGCTGAGTCAGAATTGGTCAGAATAAGTGGGGAGGTGGCTGGACAAGTGAGTCCACACCTGGTCTGAGAAACTGTTAATTAACTCCATTAAAAAAAAAAGCCCTTTGTATTGGCAAACAAAATACTTATAAGGGCTGTGCTTGGGCCCCAGTTTCTACTTTGTGACCTCTAATAAGGAATATAGCATGTTAGAGAAATCTTTGAAACCTAGGAGCAGCATAAACAGGATGTAGGCATCCCTACATCTTCCCCCAGTTGAAAAACTAGAGAGAGGAGAGCTTGCTTTCTGTCACCTTTAATCTGAGAGTGGCGCCAGCCCCATGGTCATAGTGCTGTGGCTGAATCATGCATGTCCTCAGAAATGCTGCTGAAATGAGGGTGCTTATCAAATCATAGCCTGTGCCCAGGCTTGGATGTTGTGTTCGACTTTGGAAGTAATGAGAAAGTGAGGGGGAAGTAATGATTATTGTTTGATACTTTGAAAATGCTCAGACAATATATTTGTCATGTCAAACCCAGTTTGAATTTATAAAGGACAGTCCCCCTCTCAAAGCAGCTGATGCTAATGGAAGAAGAGAGAAAATTACCCACTGTTAGCCCGACACAGTCACACACACTCACACACATCCTGCTCTTCTCCCCTGAGCATTCTGTTCAGTGGCACCAGTGGCCTTAGGGAGGGCCAGCTCTGAGCACAGTCCCAGAGGGCCCTTGCCTAGGACACCTGGCTGAGGATGCCATCGCCCTGGCGAATCCCCATAGCCCCTGTTAGAAATGGACCCAGATCCCTGTGGTCTCCCCCAAGGACCTCTCCCCGTTTTGGGGTAGTGTGGAGGGACGGAAAGCATGGGGGCTGCAGACGTGCATACACTGGTGGCCTACTGCCCAGCTCCTCGACTCCGGCTCTGCCCTGCCCCATCGTCTCCATCTGTAAAGATGGCTCTGCCAGTATACTTGTCTACAGTTCTGGTACGAGGACTAAATAAAATGACATATTTAAAGCACATAGCAAGCTGCTGGCACATGGTAGGCATTCAACATATAATTGATCTCTTCTTCTTACCCTTTCTTGCCTTGGTATGAATTTCTTGCTGTGTAAGTTTGAAGAGTCCAATTGCATTTGTGATAGATGCAGAGAAACTTGGTGTTAGCTCATTCAGAAATGAAAATGGATTAACTCTGAAATAATAGTACAAGTCAATGAGAAAATAGGATTTGATGTATAATTATTTTAGTGTAGATGAAATTGGAGATTATATATTTGCATAAAATAATTCTTGAAAGTTGCCATGTTTGCCCCCTCATTGCAGGTGAGGGTTTTCTTGCAGAGATGAGAAGAGCAGGCCTTTGGTGGTTTTAAAAGGCAAAGCTTTAGGGTCAAAATGTAATTGTCTTCCTTTTTCCTCTTCTCAAAAGACAGATAGTCTCAAATATACCCCATGAAGAGATAAGGGTACAGTAGAGTTCAAAGTAAAGGAATTTTTGATTCCTGTTGGGAAAAAGCAATTATTTAATTATCTCATACGAGAACCTGGTAAATCCTTGTTCTCATTATTTCATATTTATTAATAGCATTACCCAGCCAAGCAGACTCACAGATCAACAAGATTAAAAATTAGTTGAATGCAGCAGAGACCCATTGATGTATTGTCTCCATAGCAACTGGCTTGTGTCATAGATGTGAGCCAGGACATTTTTCCTAATCACATTGTTTAGCCTCATAATTTATAGCATCACGTCTTATCATGTGAATGTGGAGCAATGAGTTCCTTCTGTAATCATCTAGAAGCTTGTGTCGTGAATTTCTGTTCGATGGTAATGATCACATTTATACTTAGGCCATTGTTAAAATAGTGTACTTGTTATCATTTTAGAATTAACACTGTTGAAAACAGTACATTTTCATGAACCTTTATTTAATCATCAAAATGTGTGTAGCTGGGCCAATTTGTTCCCTCCTTCCTTCCCTTTCTGTCTGCTCTGAAATGCCTAAAGGGGTGTTGCCAATGTTTCCCTTGTGAAAAGAATCCAATACAGGTAAAGCAGGACCTACCTGTATCCGCCCCGTCTGTGTGGGTGGCAGACTGTACCACCACCTATCTGGATTCTTACTGCAAAGCACTGTCCCAGGGGGCCCTTTCATGTCATTCCATGAAAGGCAGCATCTCAGGTTTATGCCTTTGTAGGTTTGTAGGAGAAGAAAAATAATTTTCTCTCTACCTTTCTAAATTTTTGGCTGAGACCTTCCCTCCTGTAGTAAAAGACAGATTCATAGCAGAAAAACAAACAAGTTTAATACTTTCATATACATGGGCGGTGCCCAGGAAGACTGAGTAACTCCATGAAATGGCCCAAGCCGTCACCTTAGAAACCATTTCCAGCTGAAGTCAAAAGAGAGATGCCGTGGGCGTGGAGAAGGCCAGGTATGGGAGGCGACCAGGGGAAGCCCAGTAGACAAGGTTATTTACGTCCAGGCTCCTCCACTGATGCAGAGTTTTAGTCGTCTTCCTCTTCCTGGAAATTTCCCTTGTAAATATACATGTCTCTTATAAAAGGGTAACTTTTACTCAGTTTTCAGAGCTGCTTATGTGTCTGTCATTTCTTAAAAATAACCAGTTCAAGATAATTCTGTGCCCGAGAGGCATATTTGGGGAGGCATCTGCTGTTCCTTTCAGGTTCTTTCTTGGTGGAAATACTAGACAAAAGGCCTAAAAACCACAGCCTTGCTCACCAGTGTCCTACAATATATGATGCATAAGGAAGCCCTACTGGGAAGTCAGAGCCCCTCTGCTCTGAACTGCGCTTTCCTCCATGTGGACGGGGGATAGTGACACCGAATTTGGCTGAAGCCGTGTGAGAATTTGCAGGTGTAAATTAGAAAATAGCCACGATAAAGTGTTCTGATTTGCACACAAGCTTAGGGTGATAATAATATAATTTTATCAACTTTTAAGTTGTTAAGTGTGAAAAATAAGACATCTGAAATCATAGATTGCTTGACATCATATTTGTATTTTGATGTTTCATGAACTCTAAAAGTCTTAGATTGTATGTCACATTTCCACGTTTCTCTCTCCAAGAAACTGCTCGCCAGCCCTCGCCCAGACCTGTTCTACTTGCACTCAGAACGCTGCTGACGTGACTCCTGCAGCTGACCCAGTGAACTCAGGCCAGCTCTCACTGGGAAATCAGGGCTACCCTTCTGCCAGGCGTACCTTGTGTGTTGTGCAGTGGCCAGGAGCCCCGCTGAAGCCCATCACCTCTGTTTTGGCTCTCTGATTCCTGTCAGGTGAACAGGGCAATCAGGTTATGTTGGTTTTCTTGTAAGCTCTATATTTTTGGTAGACTAGTTGACAATTTCTAATGTGTCATTTGGTTTCAAGAGAAGGAAGGCTGGCCCTTTGAGCAATTTGCAGTCCCCGACCATTAGGCATCCTTGAAACCTGAGCTCGCCCCTGAGCTCCCCTGGACAGAGAGGGTGCTGTTCCTTCATGCAGGTCGCTGTAGCAAGAATGACTCCAGCTTTGCAGAGCTGTTGAGATCATCAGCTCCCTGCCCTGTGCCCTAGGTGTCATTACAGTGGGGACAAGTTAATCTTGAAAAAGTATCATTGACATGAAGCCTTAACATATACCATCCTCACTTATTCATCTGAAATATGTCACAATGGAGAGGAGAAAGGGCTGGTGTGTTTTCCGAGACTCCTTGTTTTCTATAGTACTGCAGCATTTTCGTCACCTGATGGGAAGGTGACCTTGTCATTCTCCTTGCAGGGAGGTGTGGGAAGGGAGCAGCACCAGGCTGCATGCAGTTAGGACTAAATTGGATGGGGCACCTGAGTTCCTCGACTCAGTCCTTTAGTAGACAGTTCCTTGAAAAGGGACACTTTCAGTGTTTGTCACCATCTGCCCTCCTTTTCCTCTCTTCTCCCCAGGCTGAGGGCTATTTCCTGCACACTCTGCCTCGACCTGCAGTAGCCATTAGCCACATGTGGCTATTTAAATTGAAATACCAATACATGAAAATGAAATACAGTAAAGAAATCCTTAATCTCTCAGTCACAACAGCCACGTTTCCTGTGCTCTATAGCTACCGTAAAGACCGTGCTGACTAAAATCTTTCTGTCATGGCAGCGAGTTCTGCTGTACTGTACTAGAGACAGTACACCCTGGGATAGCAAAGCCCGTGTGTGAGCACACGTGTGTTTGTGCTCACCATCAAGCCTTTGGTGCCACAGGTCTCTGGCCCCCGAGAAGCTCCTGATGACTGTCTGTGGCACGAGCAAGTGAAGGAGTGAGTGAGTGGATACCCATGAATAAATGACGAAGGGGCTTTACTACATGTGAGTGGGTTAGTGCTGTCCTTTTTTCTTTTGCCCAGGCTGATGTCCTATGGCGGGAATGGCTGTCCACACCTGGTTGACATGTGCCAGTTTACGTGTGCCATCTGCCTCCGCCTGACTTCATTTACTGGATTACATTTCCTCACAGTTCTCTGATGCTGTTAATCTCTTGTCTGCAGATCTCAAGGCAGACATTTCAGAAGCCCTTTTCCATTTTGCAGACTCACCCATGCTTCTGCTCCCTTTGACAACTTTAACTGAGCACATACTGTGTGCCAGCTAAGGTGGGAAGTGCTTCAGGTAAACAATTCAAGGCAGGCCAGGTGTTCTTCCTGGAGGTAGTACTGCTGGAGAACCTGGTGGGAAAGCTGGGGCCTGCTGGTTTGTTTAAGTGAAGATCTTTGCCTAAGGAGAGCCAGCTCTCAAGAATGCTGCAGAGCCAGTGGTCACATCCTTATCAAAACTTCCAAGCCCTTAATGGGCTTCCTCTGACCTTATCCTTACTGCTTCCCTGTGAATCAGCGTTCTGACTGACCTTAGAAGCCCCTAGGGCTCTGTGTCAGTTAGGAATTGTGTTGGGATGATAATGCAGAAACTCTAAAATAGTAGCCTAAACAAGATTGACATTTCTCCCAGGAAGTGAAAAGTCCAGGGGATGTGGTCCAGAAGGTCAGGTGCATCACAGTATCAGCACATTTGCTTTCTGTCCCGCCATCCCTCTGTCGGGCCCTTGTCCTTACCTCACGGGAGGCTCCTGGATGGCGTTGAAGACAAAAGAAGCAGGGAGGGGACACGGTCTTTTAAAGAACTTTTCTTCAGGTTTCACCCAATAACTGTATGGACACCTCATGGCGAAGGACGCTAGGACATGCAGTCTTTTAGCTGGCCACTCTGCCTCCCGTGAAATTTTGGGTTCCCTCCACGAGCACTGAGCGAAGAGTGAGTACTGGGCTGGCACCTGCAGCCTGTCACAACCTCATGGCGATATGTCCCTTCCAGAGGTTGGGAACTCATGCCCCCGTGGATTTGGGCAGGTTTTACTTGATCAACCCAGAGTTTAACTGTTGATGTTTATCCTTCAGGTGTGGCATATCCTCTCTGATACTGAAACCCCAATTTTTTCTTGAGTGTACCTGCCTATGTGCATTGGCACAAAGAAATGTACAGGCAGGAGTTTGTAGTATAGAAAGACAACTTGTTTAATATTGGATTGGCCAATATAGAGGCCAAGCTAACGTGTGTAAGATACAGGTTATACAGGGTAAAATCATGAGACACCATGGGTTAGGGACTTGGGGTTGTTCTGGGAGCTGACCAGTAGGCTGTGAGGGAAGGGTAATGAATTATTTCTTGACAGCTCCCTCTGTCTGGTCTCATGGGAAAGTAGCCAGCTCCACCCGAGGGCTCAGGAGCTGAAACGTAATCTAGGTCAAGATGTTATCTTTATGGTGCCAGAGGTCCAGACCCTGTGACCATTAGTCAGGGCTGGGCTCCTGTCTTCTGCTGCCTGGGGGGTTGCTGACTACCTGGGGGAAAGGCTAGGTTCCTGAGGGGTATAGACACACAGAGAGATGATTTCTAGAGCTAGGATTTAGAGCTAAATTTAGTGAAAGTCATAGGTACTCTCAGTTTCATCTCCAGCTGCAGTCAGCCTATCCCCTCTTGTGTGATACCCAGCAGATGGGTGACCTATGTATGTTCCCTTCCAGGCCCCTGGCCAGAGGGTGCTGTTCAGACTGTTGAGGTACCAGATTCTCCCTCAGATATGGGCTTTGTGTATTTCCTTCTTCAGTAGTGAGGTCCTCATAGGTGTGGGAACTGTGGGTTGTGGGTCCAGTTGAGCCCCATGACATAGCACCCCATTTAGTTGGCAGAGACTAGCTTTGTTTTCAAGTCTGTGCTTCATTTGTAGAAGCCACTTCACTGGGTGCCCTCGAGGAGGAGGTCCTATGCAAATTACCCCAGTCAGGGCTTCCTGGAGTGGTGTTTGTAAAACTAGCTTTGAAGTTTTGTGTGACCATATTTGAAAGTTATTCATTTTGCAGAAAGGGTGGTTCTTCCAAATCTGGCCTTTGAAACCACTTTTTATTTATCTGGTAGGCTCTTTATTGAAATTATACGGAAATTGTGGTTGTGGCACTGCTGGCATAAGGATTCCTGAGCTTTGTGAACAGAGAGAGAGATGCATATCATTCACTCACTCATTCATTTATTTAAAAAATAGTTGTTTTTATATACAAACCACTAAGTTACTGGAATGGCCTGTATTTTCCTTTTTATTGAATTTATTGGGGTGACATTAGTTAATAAAATTACATAGGTTTCAGGTGTACAATTCTGTAATACATCATCTGTATATTGCATGGTGTGTTCACCATCCAAAGTCAAGTCCCCTTCCGTCACCATTTATTCTACCTTTACCCTCTTCTGCCTCCCCCAGCCCCTCTCCCCCTGGTAATCACCATACAATTGTCTGTGTCTATGAGCTTTTGTGACTGTGTTTTTTCCTAGTCACTGCACCTTTTTCACCTTGCTCTGCAACCCCCTTCCTGTCTGACAGCTCTCAGGGATGGCATGATTTGAATGGAAAGAGACAGTGTGTTGCATTTATGTTTCTTTGTTTCTGTCTGCTTAAAAATATACATAGTTTTAAATAGGCTAGAATTTTCACACAACCGATTTTTGTCAGGTATTTCAAAGGGTTCTGCTTATGTTTCCTTGACATCCAGCTGCCCTTTTTGGACAAGTCTGAGTTTCATTTATTGATCCAGAAATGCAGCCTACATTTCTCTAATATTAAGCTGAGGGGGAGGGCAGTGTGGGCAGAGCAGAGAAATGAATAAGACCTATCAGAACACCGCGGCAGCCGAGAAAAGTGTGGTGTGTGTTTTAGACTTTTGGTACTGAGGTATTTGAGAGAGGTTACTTGTGGTAAAAATTTTATCAGCACAGGGTAGCCGTACAAGAATGAGCTAAGATCTTGACCCTGCCAGGAACTCACTCGTCAACGCGTTACACAGAGCACTTGTGAACCTGCTCCTTCCTATCACGCTGGCCAGGTAATGGTTACAGTTTCCATTCAGCCGTTTGCTGCACCCTGTCAGGTGGGGCTGTCTAGAGAAGTCACAAATCTCAAGAGTCCTTTTTGAACCTTGAGTTATGAATCAACACAGGATGTTGACGATGTGTCTCAAAATAACCACAAATATTTTGTAATACTTTGCCAATAATTTCAAACATGTGTGTCAGACATGTTTTCTAACAATTTTTTAAAAAATGATAATGGTAATGGATGTGTTTATATACACAGGTCTAGTGTTTGGTTTTAAGCTGTTACGTAGTTTCACATTTGACCCACAGTCCCAAACGTAACGCCTGGGCAGTGGTGAAAACACAGTATGTTTTCTCACTACCCTCTCCTTCTCTTTCTGGGCAGGCTCGAGTCTGATACCCCACCCCAGACAGTGTGTGTTACCATTGCTAGATGCTGCGTCACCTCAAATAGCCTTGGCTAGGTTTTCTTCCTTATGTGAGGGACAAAGAAGGAAGGCAGGCGTAGGAAGCAGTGACCCAGGAATGCTTGGTGTTCAGACTGGCCCTCACCCCACCAGGTTGAGGAGCGGAGATATCGCCCTGGGCCAGGCGCTCGGGGCCCTCCCACCCTGACTCACTGTGTTCTCTCATTTCCCTACGTGAAAACCTTCCTCACACCCTCTCAGCTTTTGGCCTTTTGGAGGTCAAAGGTAATTTTCCTCTTACCTTTTTAAGTTATTCAGTTTGGACTAATAATCAGATGAACATAAGGCCGATTAACAGGAGAAAATGTCCCAAGTTTAGTACGGACGAACATGCAGGGGCACCATGAGAATACGAGACCCAATGACACACTGGGCTGTTGAGGTTTATGTGCCGTCTGGAGCTGAGGAGAAGTGGGGGGAGTTGCCTGGGACTGCAGAGGGCAGGAAGGCCGCTCACACGGAGGCGGAAAGCACACGCTGCTGAGGAAGTGTCTGCTGGGCCATCTGGAACAGGGAGACCCAGGGAGGACTTCCTCCCTGACCAGCACACGCGAGTTTGTATTAAACCGTAGTTCTCCGTGATGATGCCTCCCTTCCTAGCGCTGGTCCTCTAGCTACACTCCTTTTAGGCAGTTAGGGAGGAGATCAAAGGTTTTTTTCCTGAATCTTTGTTTCTTAAAAATAACTAGCTTACATTCATCAATATCCCAAAAAACGTATTTTGGAGTGGTAAACGGTGGTCCCCCTCAGCCTTCATTCACGTGCCTCTCGAATTCGTCTCCTTCCCTCCTTTTCCTGTAGGTCGAACTGTAGTTTCTTCCTCTCTATGATGCATATGTCTTCAAACTTGAGTAAACTTTGTTTGATATTACTGAGTATAAACATTTGATTTCTGCAGGTATAATATATTTTAGAAAATATTTCCAAACATATATTGCCACTTCAGTTTAAACAGTGGTCCCACCTTGTCTGTGGGAGATAAGCAGCCAGCCAGTGGGTGCCTGAAGTCACAGAGAGTACTGAGTCCTGCATATACTATGTGTTTTCCTATGCATACATTCCTCGGTAAGGGTTAATTTATAAATAAGCCACAGCAAGAGGTTAGCAACAATAACTAATAATAAAATAGAACAATTGTAACAACAAGAGCTCTGGGAACGTAGTTTCTCTCTCACTCTCTGGAAATATTATTGCACTGCACTCACCTTGTCACTTAAAGGAAGCACTTTTTGCTTCTCTTTGCCGTGTACTTCAGATTGCTGGCATCGCTGCCCTTCTGCTTTGAGCCATTGTTAAGTAGAAGGAAGGTCACTTGAACACAAGGCTGTTCCACAGATCACTGAGACTGGTACTAAGTGACGGAGAGCCAGGGAGCATGAGCAGTGTGGGGACACTGGACAAAGGGGTGATTCACGTCCTGGGTGGGTCAGAGCAGGAAGTGTCGAGATTTCATCACACCACTCATAACGGTGTGTATTTAAAACTTATGAGTTGTTTCCTTCTGGAAATTTTCATTTAATATTTTTAGACTGTGGTTGACTACAGATAACTAGAACTGCTGAAAGTGAAACTGCAGATAAGGAGAGATTACTGTAGTGTCTAAGTTAGCCCAGCAGATTCTCCCTGACTGAAGTCTGCACATTACATTCCACTACGACTCAACAGAATCCATGAGTCACTGACTGGAGAAAGAAGATAATAAAGAGCTTTGTAAAAGTAATAGTAATTACTTTCATACTGCCCTTATTACCATGCAGCGCACTTCTGCATATTAATCTTTGAGAATGTCAGTGATGCTCACATGGATGTTGGTTTTATCACCGATGCAGAAATGTAGGCACTCACTAACACACCATGGAGTGAGCATTTCCTGTGCCAAGCATAGTGCCAGGTCCTGGAAACACAGCGACAAACAAAGCAAAGTCCCTGCCTGCTTCTGGGCAGGGTTTTAAAGTCAAGGAGCCATGATTGAGGCCTAAAGAAATTGAATGACGGGCCAAGTTTATGCAGCAAAGTGGGGAGGGCGTGAACATTGCACCCTAGGTGTTCCTGTGTCTCTGACTTTTCTTCTGCAGTTTTGCTTATCATTTTTTCCACCTGTGCACCCTGTAAAAACAGGCCACAATGCTCGACCTTATTTTGACCACTTGAGTTTTCCCCTAAATGTTACCCAGAATTTATACAGTAATCTGTTACATATCTTTGTTTTAAAGTAAAACTCCTTTAGATGATGTAATGCCCCTCCCTTGTATCCTACACCCCAGGAAGATGTGTCTTGCTTATTTTGTGCTTATGGCTGTCTCTGCACTAGCGTGGCCGACCATGCTGGCTCATCCTGGGATGCAGACCTACTTAAAACTGAGGCAGTCCTGGACTGTCTGCTTTGCTGGGACTGAGTGGTTTCCTAGGCTTTCAGGACTTTAGGTGTTAAAACTGGGTAAGTCTCAGACAAAATGGGACTAGTTGGTCATCCTGATTGTACACTGGCAGTGAAGGAGCCCCGTTTACTGTGACGGAGAACACGACAGAACACTGATTCAAAATCTGAGAACATTCCCCAAGTAATGAATGAAAATTAGCATTATTTTTATACAGAAACTGGGGTATCCAGATGAGTTTGGCTGGTGATATTTTACTTCACTTCTAATATCAGTTATTTCATAGGAAAATATAATATAGCCCTCAACCATAATAGATCATAACTGTTCATTAATTTTTGGTGTGTATTTCGTGCATTGAACTAAACTAGTAAAGTAACTTATTTATCTACATTGCACACAAGTTCTCTAGTTTGAAGCTGAATCCTGAGAGAGAGAGCTGGTTTCCTTGGGGTTAAATTTTTATAGTTTCCAAAAACCAACCTTTAGTCTTCAGTGGAACCTGAAAAGGAGGAAAGGAGAAAATATTTATTGATTTATATTTTAGTTCAGTTAAGTTCCTTCTCTATTAGGTGTAAAGAAAAACATACCTCCAGTGTACCACTGCAGTACTAACCATGTTGTACCTGTCTAGAAGTGCTTGTTCCTTACGAAGGAAGAAGGAAGGATGGAAGGAAGGAAGGATGGAACGAGAACAGGTCACTCATTGAATACTTATGGACATCTCAGCATTGTTTCATTGAGTCCGTACAAGCAGCTTATGAAGTAGTCAGTCAGCATTATGTGCAGTAAGGGACACAGCCACTCCACAAATACCAGTGTTGTAAAAAAAGGTTTGTTTTTAGGTCAGGATGCGTGTGCATCAAACGTGTTAGGGGGTGGGGAGCAGGCCTGCTCATTCTAGTCACTCTGACTGACATAGAGGCCTCCTCCAACATTGCTGTGCCCAAGGGAACAGCAGGCTCTGGATGGTCTTGGGCCTGTGGTTCTGTGTTTAGACTGGAGGAGACACACCACACCTCTGCATACAGCTTATTGACCAGACTAATCAATCACACAGCCCCACCTCACCTATCAGAGAAGAGGCAGGGGTATGTTTACCTTCCCTGTTCCTGGCAGCAGAGGCAGAGGGCCAGAGTGCAGGAAGTCTTCTGCATTGGAAGGTAGGGAACCTGGTGCTCAGACAATTTAAGTAGTTTGGCCCTGAGCATTCATTGTGCGGGTGGCAGGGCTCAAACTCAGGACTCAGGCTTGGGTCCAGTAGCCAAGCTCTTAGCCACAAGCCACTCTGTTGCCTTTGCCCCACTCTCTCCACCACAGACTTTTTTCTCTCAATAAATTACAAGCTTAATTTCTTCCTTTGTTTTTAAAATGTTTATTGATTTTAGAGGGGAGGGGGGGCAGGTAACATGGATGTAAGAGACAAGCATCATTTGTTGCCTCACAGGGTGCCTTGACTGGGTTTTAAACCCGCATCCTAGGTATGAGCCCTGACCGGGAGTTGAAGCCCTAACCTATAGGTGTACGGGGCAAAGCTGTAACGCACCGAGACACAGCGGCCAGGGCAATTCCTTCCCTTCAATAAAAACTCTCAGCTTAGAAGGAAAACATACACACACAAACTGGATACAACATAAACTTGGTAACTCTCCCAAAGAAACAGTCATTTTCTTTATGCAAGTCATTCATTTCCAGTTCATTTTGATTAAAGATTGCCTGTTAGCTCTCTATAAATGTTGTGTTGTGGTAAAGCTGAGCAATAATGGGTCCCTGGGTGAGGGAAAATGTACCAAAGTGCTGAAGTGGGTTCCCAGTCCAGAGGATGTCAATTGGAGCATCTAATTAAGATTGTCCAGAACCAACAGAGGCTGTGAAACATTTTAGGTCACTTCACTTTGCTCACCTCTAACTATCCCTGCTGTTTCCCATTTGGTTTTCTTTACTTGAAGTTTCATTCAGGATAACACACACAGTTTCTATGTTTACTACACTTCTAGTAACCCAGAGACACGTGGTCAGAAAAAGTGGATTTCTTCCAACTTTTTTCTTCTTGTTGACGCTGGTCATAAATTTGACAAGTGTCCTTCCTACCCTTTGGGTAATTCTTATCCTCTGGTTATCCCTTTGCGCTTCCATAAGGGAAGAACATTTAGTGCTTCAGAGCTACCCAAGGTCAACTGAGCTTTTAAACTACTAAATCAGCAATGTTTGACCACCTGGTATGTGTCCAGTACAGCTGCACCTTAACTCACTGGGACTGCCAGCAAAAGAGAATTTTAACACGACTGCCATTAGTTAATGGGGTTTAAATGTTCGTTAGAACTCATCCATTCTCATGTACTATGAGAGGATTAGTGAGCGTCATGGCCATCAAGGTGAAGCAAATCACAGCATAGCCAGGATTCGGTGAACAGACAAAACTGCACTTACATCCTAGTTATACTACTTATCACTCCTTACTAGTTCTGGCACAGGTTCCAAATTCACGCTGAGCCTCAGTGTCCTCATCTGTAAAATGGTGAAGAGCTCAGTACCCAGTGGCGTTGTATCACTGAGAGTACGTTTAACTTACAGGAAAGCATCTGTCCATCTTCATCCTGATTGAATGCATGATGTTGGTGGTACCCAGGCTGTGTAAGTTCAGGAGCATTCACACTGTCCTGAGTATGAGTCTTGGGGATATTTTCTAATTTTTATCCTCACCCGAGGACTTTTTTTCATTGCTTTTAGAGAGAGAGGAAAGAACAGAGGAAAGGAGAGAGAGAAACATCAGTGTGAGAGAAACATTGATTGGTTGCCTCCCTTATGTGCCTAGACCAGGTATCTTATGTGCCCGGACTAGGTATTGGACCTGCACCCTAGGTATGCGTCCTAAGTGTGAATCGAATCCACAACCCTTGGTTATGGGACGATGCTCCAACCAACTGAGCCACACTGGCCAGGGCGATATATTTTCTATTTTTAAGGGAATGCTCTAGAGATGAGAATATTTCTATATAGATAAAAACTAAATTTGTTCAACACCAGTTAGAATTACATGAATAAATTATAAATTAATAATTGACTGCTTTCTTATATAAGGTCAGTTTCTTTGACAGCAAGAATATTGTTCAGATCTTAGTTTTTTGGCTCATGGGGATATAGATTTTTAGAGGAAAAACCACCAGGTGGTGCCAGCCATTTTCTGATCAAGGCAGGAGAAATACATACCCAGCTAAGTAGTTTTCCATCTGGGATAACCTTAACAATTTGGGATTTCTTAAGGCATTCCACCATCTGTCTCAGATTTAATGTTATTAAGTACATTGAAATTCTTGAGCTTTAAATCCTCATGTCAAAGGCTCTGTCTCTGATTTGTGATTTGTTATGCTATACTCTTTTAGCCTGTAGGATTTTTGCATTTACCAAAAAAAATTGCCTGTAGTGACCAGCTGTTGCATTTTGGACCCTCATGTCATTAAGTGGCAGTGTTTAAATAAGTACCCACGCTCAGGTAGTAAAAGTTTGGTTCAGGAAGTAATTGTGTTAAATCAGTGTGAAGAAATGTGTTTGATGTTAGTAAGCTGCTGCTCTTTTTAATCTGCAAGGAGAAGAAATCAATGTTTTCTTCCTTTGGAAAAAAGAAAGAGCTACAGGATAAAAACCAAATAATTACCCTTGATGATTCATCCTTCCTTTCACAAATATGTAGGAAATGCTTCCTCAGGGAGGCAGTGTGCTGAAATGGCTAGGTAGGACCTTGGATTTGAATCCTAGCTCCAGCATTCCCTAGCTGCGTGAATGAAGTTGCTTAGCCTCTCAGGCCTGGCGTTCTCCCATCTGTTGTGGGAACAATAATAGGACCTACTTCAGGGTTGCAATGAGGCCAAAAGTATGGCACACGTGTTTTTACAGAATAAATGCTCGGAACATGTTGCTGACCATGGATGTTGGTGCTTTGAGCCAGTTGCTACTTTGGATTAATATAAGGACCCTTGTGGAGCTGCCCTTACATATGTCATTAGGGGCAGAGCATCATTTACCGCTGACAACCTACATGGTCCAGATCATGCCTCTAGTTTCATAAAGGAGAAAGTGTTGCTTAGGGAGCTTATGTACCTTATTAAGGTCACTCAAAGGCCAAGCTGCATGGATGTCTCTGCCTTGATGTAGGTTTGCCATGTTGCAGAGTGTAGGGTGAAATTTCCCTTTCTAGCTGTTAATTCCCTGGAGACTGCATTACCTCATGGCGTACGTCTCAGAATGACACTCATTCCAGACAGCCTGCAGTCAGCATTAGAGCTTCTAGTGAGCATCTTGAAAATAGCACTTTTACATAACCGTTGCCTTCTGTTAGTGTTAGCATGGAGCTGGCAGATGCTGCATGTGCAGCCACCCAGTCCTCCACACACCTGCTCAGTTCCCTTGGGTTCTCAGCTGGCCAAGCACGGGGCTGAGTGTGACGTTGTTACCACTGCTTTGTAGCTCTGATCTCTGAATTTAGTGAAAGAATTAAGCTTTTTAAGCCTAGTCATCTACCTACTTTTCATCTCTGAACTAGATAAGGAGGACAAAAGGCTCTGATAGGCCTTGCAGGTTCATCTTTTAGACAACGGTAAAATATTGGGCGGCATTATGAATGATATCGGAAGCAAAACAGCAAAGCTTACCTTTTGTAAACAACCATGAAACTTCTAAAATTGAGGTGGTTAGTATGGCATCGCCTGCAGTTGGAAACTAGAGAAGGCTGAGGCAGGTGAGGGCCAAGACCTAAGAGCTGCCACGTGAGAGTGAAGGTAAAGCATCAGATTCCGTCTGGCAGTGCAAAGACATGGCACGGGACGCCTGTGCTGCTGTGAAAGGTGCGGCTGAGGCACGCTGCGATGCTCGGCTCTGTTAGAAAGTGACGATGGTTAATGTGGGATCCCGATGCAGTGGGTGATGGTAACGGCACCAAACAGGTGACATGTATTGAGTACCTACTCTGTGCCAGACATTGTGCCAAAATTAAACATAAATATCTAACCCAGCGAGTAGGTCTTGTTATCCATATTTTACATTAGGTAGAGAGGTTAATCGACATGTATAGTAAGTGATGGAGCAGAAATGAAGTTCAGAGTTACTCCAAGGCCCATCATCCTAACTATTGCACTGTGTTCCCGAGGATTTCGATTGACGGAAGGAAGAAAGGAAGGAAGGAAGGAAGGAAGGAAGGAAGGAAGGAAGGAAGGAAGGAAGGAAGGAAGGAAGGAAGGGTAAGCTGAGCAAAGTTATACATAGCTACCTAGAGTGCTGATGTCTCCCTAACCTTGAAATCTGAAGTGAGAATGGACTCAGGGCCCCTGACAAGTCCTTTAGAGAAGGAGGGGTGAATAATAATCAGTATCACTCCATTCACCATTTGGTTTTCATGCTTTTAGAATGGGCTGCGATCTGCAGTGGGAAGCACCCTGTCAAATAAGACCAAGACCTGTGTGAAATGGGTTTTCACCCACTTTTAAAGCTGCTTCACTCACTTTGAGAACTGCTGCCCTGGACTCTGCTCCCCGAAGTACGTTGTTTATACCAGTTCAGTAGGACCTTCGTAGGAGACACGTGGGATGCGGAGAGTGTTTTGAGGTTTAGCAGAGCTCCTTCGCAGGGTTCTCGGAGCTTTCAACATGGCAAGAAACCCTAGCATTCTCCAGGAAGAGTGCATAGCTTGTCAAAATATTTTTGACCCTGAAACTCTCTTATAGAGCTCCTCTGAGACAAGTGTTGAAAACACATGAAAAATTTGAGCTTTACTTCCTCTTGCTTCCATTGCATTTTGGTTGCTTTAATGTGAAAAACGTGCCACAGAGAGAAGTCATGGTGATGACTTGCTGCTTCTTCATGAGGAACTGATGAGGAGAGCTGGAGTGAAGGGTCTTCTGCAAGCAGAGGCTCTTGGAAGTGAGTGAGTTAAGTGGCAGCTGACTAAGTCTTATTTTGCTTGTAGAGGCCTCTAACTGGGCAGGTCTACTGCTTAGTCATCTACTTCTGTATAAGAAATGACCCCCAAGTTTATCAGCTTACAACAATAAACATTTTGTATTTCACAGTTTCCATGGGTCAGTAATCTGAGCATGGCTTAACTTGCTGCCTCGGCTCAAGGTTTCTCCTGAGATTGCAGTCACGCTGCCTTCTGCTGGGGCTGCAGTGTCAGCTAAGGCCCGACTGTGGTGGCACAGCACTGTCCTTCCAAGATCATCTCGTGGTTGGCACACCTCAGTCCCTGGCCACGTGGACCTCTCCACACAGTGGCTGCATAATGTGGCACCTGACTTCTTCCAGGAAGAAGGATGGGAGAGCATGAGGGAGAGAACCTAAGACAGAAGAGACGATCTTTTATAACCTACCACACAAGTGAAAATAGGGACGGAGTTTTCTTGGTAGAGGAGGCATGCTTCAGTTTCCATTTGTGGTGAGGAGACAGACAGTTGAACAAAAAGCTCCTGTCTCTCACTGTATCATATTTCATGGTCCATGGGTAAGCAGATAATAGTGGGGCATATATGGAAATAAATCAGGAACAGTTGGCCAGCATGATTTTGTACCCCTGTTGCCACCCTAGGAACCTTGTGGTCTCTGAAGCTTAGTAGAAGGAAGGAAGGAAGGAATTACATAGAAGCATTTTGCTATAGTCCAAATATTTCGTTCAGCAGGAAACAATTTAGGTTAAAAACCACACATTTATAAAATGCAAGGGAGACAGAACTAAGGGAAAAAGGAGGAGAGAGCAGGTGTGAATTTGTTTCCTTGATTAAACCTTTTGTACTTCCTCTGCTACCCCAGGGTAAATTATGGTGTTACAAAAGGTGGTATTGTTTGTTTGCTGTCTCTTAGGACACCCGGGAGGGAAAACTCAACTTCTTCCTGCTGTCTAGGAAACTGCTCCATAACTCAGAGCTGCAACATCTGTTTTGATGTTAGCGAAATGGCAATAAAATTTCATTGAGGCCAAAATTTCTGTGTAGGGAGGTCTGGAGCAGGAAGTGGGAAGGTGGAATGATAAAAATGCTCACACTGATATTTAAATATTTAGTTATTTGACTATGTCATTCCTGGGACTGGCTTCCCTTGTGTCAACATTATCAAAATAGACGGTGATCCTGTTTTTGAAATGAACTGCCGGCACCCCTCCTGCTCTTGGAGTCGGCTCATTTTAGGCCATTTGTGATCTGGATCATTTGTTCCCCAAACGTGAGGACCCGCTCCCCACGCTGGGCATGTTGTGCAATGTCTGGAGAAATTTTTGATTGTCACAAGCAGGGGGCCAGGGATGCTGCTGCACGTCCTACAGTACACGGCAAAGCCACAACGATAAAGAATCATTCAGCTCTAAATGTCAAGAGTTTCAGTTTGAGAAACCCTCGGAAGCATGAGATTCGGGGTTATGCCTTTAAAACATCAGATAATAATATCAGACAGGACATGATAGATGAGCAAAGTAGACAAACCTAGATTAGAATGCTGACAGAACCTTCTAAAGGAGAAAAAAGTGTTGCATAAGAGAATAAGTGTTTAATTTTTTTTGAGTTACTTAGTGCTTTATGTTTATATGCATTTTTTACACCACAGGTAAAATGCACACTGTTACTGGGAGGCAGGAGCCTGGCTGGAGCTTGGCTGTGTCTTGGGTGAGCAGCTGATAGCAGTGGCTGTGTATTTGACATAAGCAAAAGTCTAAGGCACCTACTGGCTGTGGTAGTGCCTTGTGGTGAGCTGCAGGGATGGATACTGTGGCAGTGTGACATTGCAGGTGTGTGGGCATTGCAGAATGTGGCTGGGAGAAATCCAGGAGCCCTGTCCTACCTCTGGGAGGTGGGCCAGCTGCTGCAGAGATGACAGACGGGGCCCAGCATGGAGGTGCAAGGCCAGGGACGTTGTGCCCGCCTTGAAAACTACATTTTACTTGGGATTATTTCTAGCAGGAGTGGCTCCCAGATCCCACCTGTGTCTCCATGGAACTGAGATATCACAGTGCTTCACAAGGAAACATACCTGATTCTGTCTTTGCCCTGGACTCCCTCATATTTTTCCTCTCTTTGCCACCCCCGTCACTTAGGCAGTGAGCCTCTACCTCTGTGTTTTAGAGATCGTTTAAGAAACTAGTGAATCTGCAGAAGCATCACACCATGCATGCAAAATTAGATCAGCTTTTTCGTGACCATTCAGCCTATTGCTAGGTAGAGCTGTTTACTCTCCTGATTCACGGAGTCAAGTTTTCAGATTTTCCAATGAATACATCATCTTTGTTCGACTTTGCGGTGCTGTGTGCTCTTATTCAGGACTAGGCATGCCTCACTCCTGTCCAGGTCACACACCCAGCTTCTGGCAATATTGAGCTGGTAGACCACAGCAGTGTGTGCCTGAGGTAATGTGGGTGACAGGGAGACGCCACCAAAGTACGGTACCCTGATCCTGGTCCTCAGGTTGTGTAGGTGGCGCCGTGCTTGTTTGCAGCATATAGGAACTTCAGCTCTGCTGTCACCTGTTCTCCATCATGCCAATTTGTAATTGAAGCAGGAATAAATAAAAAGCGTGATGTAATCCACACGGGAGAGACAGGGCTATTGAACAGAGGGGCTGCATTCTGGTTTCAAGCAGAGGACAGGAGAGTCTATATATGGTGTGGTAAAATTGTAAATATAAATCATTAAATCTGCCAAATAATGGCCTATAAATACTTAGTGTGAAATAAGAATGTTCTCATTTATATTTAAATAGTTTAAATTTCTTAGTATTTCACCATAAAAATGTAATATTAATGCAAATTTTACTTGGCAATGAAAGTAAATACACCAGAGTTATTAATTTCTTGTACACAGTCATCTATTTTCAAATATTGGCTTACCATGAATGGCCTTTATCATATTCATGAGTTCTATTTGTTAAAATGGTAAGAATCAGAAAGTCAGCAAATGCAGATGCATGGAATTAGAAAATGCATTGGCTTTGGGCTGAAAGTGAATCTTTTCTCCATTGCTTGATATAAATGAACTTGCTGGTACATTTATCATTGCTATTAAGAGGCCCTTCTTGACACTTCTTCTCTTCCTTCCAGACACATCCACCCCGTGAATTTCAAAATATCCTTACGATGTAACTATAATCTCTTGTTTCTTTGATGTGAGTAAAGTAATTACATAGTATCTAGCACATAATAAGCCCCTGGATAAAAATAAAATAAATATTATACCAAAGAGATACCCTCAAAAATACTATAGACATATCAAAATGGAATTCTGAAAATATTCAGGTAACCCACAGGGAGGCAAGAAAAAGAAGAGAGAAAAAATGAAATAAAAAATAAAATAGTGGACTCAAGCCCTAGCACACCAGTGATTTCCTTGCATGCAGATGGCCTGCGTGCATAGAGCAGTTCCGCGACGGCGACGGGCAGGCAGATGAAAACAGAACCCAACTACGCAGGTCTTCCAGACATTCGTGCCAAATAAAATGACATAGCCAGGTTCAATGTGAAGGGATAGAAAAAGATATGTCATGGAAACACAGCAAAGAAAGCAAAGGTGGCTGTATTAATATCAGAAAAGTAGATCTCAGAGAAAATAAAAAAGAGTCATTCCATGAAGTTGACATAACAATTCTAGGTGTTTATGCACCAAACAACAGGTCTACAAACTATGTGATGGAAAAAAAAGACAAATCTACCACAATTATAGTTGGAGAGTTCAACAACCCTCTCAACAACTGTTAGAACAACCAGAGAGATTTCAAGGGAATTGATGTTGAATAACAACATCGTCAGCCATGGGGATTTATAGAACACAATAAAAGTTCTTTTGAAACACTCACAGGTCATATACCAAGAGTGTCCGTACCCTGAGCCATAATGCAAGCCTCACTAAATTAGAAAAAAACAACTGCATCCTACAGAATATGTTCCCCAATCACAGTGGAATCAAAGTGGAAATCAGTAAGGGAAAGATGGCTCCAGCTACTTGGACTTCCTGTATTGTGTCTTGAATATAGTAAGACCACTCACACCTTCTGTAGTTTCTGTTGAGAATGTTCTTCCCTTGGATATTTCCCTGGCTTATTCATTCTGAGCTCTAAATTCAACACCAGCTCAGAAACTTCTGTATTCACCTCATGTCAAGTAACTTGTGCATCGCCCTGTTGCATCTTCCTGTCTTCACCCCTCCCCCTACTTTTCATCACTTTGCCATTTTCTTCTCAGCTGTTATTACTATCTGAAGCTACCTTCTTTTTTTGTTTATTTACTTATTTATCGGCTACTGTTATGCACAAGAATATTAGTTCCAGAAAAGTAGGAAATACTGTGCTACACAGTACCTCCAGCCCCCAGGGCAGAAGGTGCTCAGTGTGCGGTGGGTTTGTATCCCCTAGGTAGCCATGTGTACTCTAGTTACTTAAAGATACTCTCCTGCCACAGAAAGCCACAGGGGGTCATCTTGTGAAAGTTAGTAAACAAACTCTTTCCTGCATGCAAATGAAACACAGAGAACTAGCTTCTCTGGTTAGCTTACCTTTGGTTTTATGTATTTGATAACCAACAAAGGACACTCCCATGGGAGCTTGGACTGAAATATGTTGGATATTCTCAAAAGCATTCCGAAGTCTGCAAACTTAACTTGTGGAAAAAAGGCATGTCGTTCCCTAAAGTTTGTTGTAATAATGAAATAAAGATCTACACCAGTGAATTTTAAATTCATTGGGATTGAGAAATGAATATTCTTTAGTTCATATGGCATAGCAAAAATTTGCAAATAGATAAATGATTAACAAATAGTGGTTGCCCTGTTAAATAAGTATTTGAACATATAAATGCACATTAAGTGAAAAGTCACCTCAAGGCTTTAGTTTTTCTGTTTTGAGTTGGGGTTGAACACACGCTGTTGGGTGAGTTGGGAAGGCCATAAATCATGGGTGTGGGAAGTCGGACAGGTCTAGCCCTGGCTCTGTCACTGACTTTCTTACTGGGAGATGTCGGGAAAGTCAGTTCCCGGTGTGCCAGCCCTGCTTACCTCACCCATAAGGATGGGAATGATAGGGCACCACTGTAGAGTTTTGGGGAGGATTTTAAGAAAAAAAAAATAATGCATGTTTAATTTGTCTCTTTGACATAATTGTGTACTGGGGGAAAGTTGTGATGCTTCAAGCACCCACCACAGTGAATAATAATCAGACTTGAAAACTCAACAGTATTCATAATGGGTGTTACATCTTCATGGAAGTAGGTAGAGATCCTGATGTTTACATTTAAGGCAGATGCTTTGTCTGCTTGATAGTCATTGCAGTGAATACTAAGTATCCCCTGTGTGTCTGGGTGGGGCCAAGCTGTGGAGATGGAGAAACGAACAAGAAGCTCTGGCCTTCTGAGAGAGATGGCCAGAAAAATGAACAGCTACAGAACACATGGTAATTTCTGGAACAGAAAGTGTAAGCTCTTGTGGCAAAGAGAGAGAGGGGAGCATCTAGTTTTACCCAGGGGTCTGGAAGGATGAGTGACGTTCCCCTGATCAAGGTGAGGCAACCAGGCAGAGTACACCTGCAGAGCAGGTGGGCATGGAAGCTCCCCTGTCCAGAGAAGTGCTAGAAGTTTGGCTACTAAGGATTCCCTTTGAGCCTTTTATTATTTTTTATACTACTAGGGATGAATACGGGTGAATAAGCCCATCCCTAGTAGTTTCATTTTCCGTGTTTAGTCTTATTAAATGTGCTAAATGCACACTGATGGTCTCACTATCATTTTGAAGATTCTCTCTTAGCTCCCCCCTTGGCATAATTTTGGGCTCAGCCAAATTATAAGACACAAGGACTATCCCCAAACCAGCTGCATCTGCAGGAACTGATATAGCAGGCATCACTTCTGCCGATTATGTGGTGGTGAGAGGGTCTTCCGCGGGGCTCGTGCTGGTGGCTGAGCCCTGGCTCCCTGTGCAGCCCTGTGAAATGGTCACCTGTGGGCAGACAGAGGTGCGCTCAGAAGGAGAGGTGGTTGGGAACGTCACAGAGAAAAAGACACTCAGGAGGGATGACGACAAAATGCTAAAAACCTGTTGATAAATGACAGCCTGAAGTCTCTCAAGAGAGGATTGGCACAATGTTCTAAGCAAGGCCGCCACGATTAATACTCAACATCCCCATAGTCCAGGGCAGATGAAGTATATAAATTAGAAAATGTTGGTGTGCTCCTCACTGCAGTGTGGGTCTCACGTCTGTGGTGACAAGCTTCGGATTTGCCTTTTTCAATTTTAAATCTGCAACAAACACTTAAAATACCTGCCACCTTCCTTTTTTCTTTCTGTCTTTTTAAGTCGCTGTAGTGCCATGTGGGCATTGTACCTGAAACCCTGTTTGTGCACATGGCCTCTCCAGTAGGCGCTTTTCAAACTCTGCCTTGCAGAGATCTTTGTGGGATTTTGTTTTGCTTTGTCTGGGGCTTTCCTGCCCAAATCTTAATAGCAGGAGTCATTTAGTTCTTTGCTTTTTTTGTTCAAAATCTTGGCATTCTTTACTGAGGCTGCATGCCACATGTCAACAGTTAGAGGACAATCTTAAGTGTTCTATTTTGTGTACTTTGGAAAAAGAATGGTCAGATCCATCAGTATAGTTGGTTATGGTGAGATGCTTTATCTCTATACTTCTTTCCTTTATACAATCTATTCTTAAAGTATGAACAAACTTGAATTCACTAGTTCTGGGTTTTAGTCCATACTTGTTTTAGTTTTTGTAAACAGTAATGCTACTTAAATTATATAGAAATTTCTCTCCTGGTGGCCCTATTCTTCCTCATAAGTAGAGCTGAGGAGAAACTGAGGCTTGCTAGGGAAGCCATACTTGCTCAAGGTTGTGCATGGAATAAGGGGAAGGGTTCAGAGCAGTAGGGCAGGCTGGTTCTAGTTCTGTGCTGGAAGTGAGGAACATTATCAAGAATCAAAAGTCATGGTTAGGGATACTGCTAGTTCATGTAGCATTCATGAATTTAGAATGCAGAATCAGATGTGGACTTGCTTCTCAATTCACAAATGAGGGGAAAATCACAAGTTCAGAGAGGCTCAGTTACTGCCTAAAGATGCACAGCTGAGTATTAACAGTTTCTACATGCCAGACTAGTGTTTACTTTTAAAGATTTTAAAGATTACTATATAACCTTCCTAAAATCATTTAATGTCAACGCCTCTCCAGTATTTTATGCTTGCTGGCTTAAATTTAATACTATAAACCTTTATTTATTTTTTTACCAGAAGTCACAAGTGGGATTCATAATAAACAATGGAGGTATTGTCATCTTTTCAGATATTTTTTAACCCATAATAATAAATTGGAAGTACTGTTCTCTTGAGGAGCTTTGGGCAAGTGTTCCAGTGTTTAATTGTATGGAAACATCTGATTATTTTTAATGGTCGCATACTACAATACTGTCACTCATGAACTACACTGGAAACTGATTGCAAATATTAGTCAGCCTTGTTGAATTGGTATTGGTAAGGTGTATGATACAAAGTCGGACTATGGGAGCCTGGTGGAAGTAATATCTACTGAGAGGTGATGTGTATGGTAGCTTATGGGTTATCTGTGATTTAATATTTAGAAAACTATTTGAATCCATTTTGTTTGTTAAAACTTATCTCATGTTTTCCATGAGAACTTTCACTGGAGTCATGGTTAAACCAATCATGGGTTGGTAATGAACTGAACCATACCAATCATAGCTACCCCAAGTTTTTTTTTCTGGAAGTGATTTTTTTTGATAGTCATTCCTTTCATTCCTTTTTCAATATATTTCCCAAGTGTGGCTTTAGCAGTACATAAATACCCTCTGGTGGATTTGTAATTATGAGAAAATCAGACTCGTCCTTTAGATAGAAATATCCTTAGACAAAAACTGTGATGCCCTTGAGGTGCCCTGGGCCACGTACGTGCTAGGATGCTGATGGTGCATTCAGTCCATGGCTCTGGTTTTCGTGTTATGGGTCTGGATAGTGCTGGTGGTCAGGACACAAAGGGACATTGGCATCCATATGTGTTCCAGGCTTTGTCTGCATAAATAGTTGCCTCATGGGTCTGGAATACAGGTTTTCACCTGTATGTTGATGCTGCTGTGACTAATAAGACAGCAATTCACTGACAAGCATTGGCTAGTCCGGACCAGGTTTGGGGGAGTATGTCTTTTATTAATCCACAGTACTGAAGGCGCAACTTTTGTGTGGGATCTGTGCCTTTTTTTAACCATTATAAATGTTCCTTGCACTTGAAAAACTTGATATCACAGGTCAGTGTTAATTATCATTGCCTTGCAGAGTGGTCTAGGGTGATTTAATATCAATATCTTTGGTAGTGATCTCTCAGAGACTGCCCAACACCAACAGCTGTTTTTGGCATCACAAATGTGGTTCTGCAACAACTCTTACTAAAGTGGGTTTGTAAACAGTAAGCGCTGTGCAAGTATTATGCTTCCTTTTGATGTTGAACACTAGGGCCTATATGTTGAGAAATGGGTTCATTTACCCTGAGACTATCTATTAGTTCTGCATTGCTGCCAGAACAAATGACAACAAATTTAGTGGCTTGAAACAATACAAATTTATTTTATGTTTTGAAGATCAGAAGTCTTCCATGGGTCTCACTGGGCTAATATCAAAGTGTCAGCTGGCTCGTTCCTCTTGGAGGCTCTAGGGTAAGATCTCTTTTCTTACTCATTTGGGTAGTTGGCAATACTCAGTTTGTTGTGACTGGAGTAGTGAGATTCTGTTTCCTTGCTGGCTGTCAACCAAGAGCTGTTCTCAGCTGCACAAGGCAACCTATTTTCTTTAGCTCATGGCCATTGTGAATCCATCTTTATAGTCAGCCACAGTGGGCTGAGTTCCTTTTGCTTCTGGGAATCTCTCCTCCTTCTCCTATCCCATCTGTCTGACCGCAGAGAGGTTCACAGCTTTTAAGGACGTGTGATTAGGTGGGCCCACCGGGTAATCCTAGATAATCTCGTCACCTCAAGGTCCTTTATTGTGTCTGCAAATTCCTTTTGAAATGTAAGGTAACATATTCACTGAGGATGTGGGCATATTTTGGGCACCATTATTCTGCCTACCACAGCCTATCCATTATTTGACTTTTAAACTTGAATCCATGTTAACTTGCTTAGATGTTTGCCCTTGGAATTGGCGAGCAGAGCATTAATCACTCACCACACAGCAACATCGACAGTGCTTACCCCCTTCCTTCTAGTCCCTCATCACAGCACTCAAGAAGAGCCATTTGAAGAGATCCAGCCACTGATTTGAGATTACACTGCCCCCAGAGAACAAAAACAACACAGAAAGGGGGTCTAGCTGTAGATAAGTTACTACTTTTGGTTTCAGCAGTGAAAAATCTTACCATGGTGTGATGGGCCTCCTTCCTCCTAGTTCAGTTCTAGAAGTTCAGCTTCAGACTTAGCCTGTGATGCTTTAACTTGATGGATAGACATGGACCTCCTGGGACCTGTTGAAGAAATCTGTTAAGACTTGCTGGACTTGCTGAGTTAACCCTGAAAAGTAGAACTAGATAAGAACTTCCAGCTTAATGTGCAGATAGAAATGTTCCAGCCTCAGCGCCCCTTAAGCTGACTTGAAATCCGTCTCTTCTTTGCTGCCAAGAAAGCAGATGGGCCCTTGTCACTGCAGAATGATGCTGTGCTAATTAACGTAGTAGGAAACCAACTCTGGTTGAGCTTGCACTTTGCATGAGTGGGTAGTTACTGCTTTGCCTGGAAGGAGGTGCTCAGGGAATTTTTGGAATGGATTTACGTCTCACATCCTAACGGTAGATGTAATGATGCTGCTTTATTTGTACACATACCCTTTTTAAAAAAAGTTGTACTGTAGTCAGTTGGAAGAATTTGATGGAACATTAACTTATATGTGACATAAATGTGAGTAGAACTGCACTTCTGAGTATGAGATGAGATGGGAGACAGCTTATCCCCCTCTGTAGTAATTGTGTCAGCAGTCATGGAAACTTCCTCCAAGCCAAGAGCAAAGAGCTTGGGAACCAGAAGTTCAGTGTGTCATGGAGGGAATGTCGATGAGTAAGCCTTGAAATAAAGATGCACCCGCATGTCTGCATTCGACCCCCTTGACACAACATCCTAGATCAGAGGCATTTGAAGGCTTAGATGGAGGCCTGCTTGGAGGCAGAAGAGTACGGTGCTTAAGGGAAAGGCCTTTGGAGCAAGGGCGATTTGACTCCACAGTTAACTAGCTCTGACACTTCTACACTGTCTCATTTTGCTATGCAAATTCTAACGATAATGTTGTCTCCTAAAGAGACCTTATTAAAAAAAATAATGTTGTCTGCCCTTGCCTGGTATATAGTAAAGTGATCAATGAATGGAAGTAGTTCCCACCGCCATCTCTTGCTTGCTTGCTGTCTTACCTCCCAATTCAGTATTAACTTTCCAAAGTTTGACACATCTCTTAGGCTTTGGGTCATGAATATTGCTGTTTTGCGCTTGCACCAGGGAGAATAGAATATAGGAAGGAGAAAACGGAGAACCACCAATGTTAGTGGTAAAGATTTAGGTTTGTAACCAGCACTGAGTTTTGGGGGACTGGATAAAGAAAATTCTTATTTTTATATTCTTTATGTGATCAATACCCCCTGGAGCTGTGCAGTGTGGTGGTCCTGGAGGTGGAACACAATTGCATAGAAAATCTCAGGCTCCTTGAACTATGGGACAGACATTGAAGCTGGGAAAATATGAATTTAAGATGAATGAACTATTTCTGTCTAACATGGTGGCTGATGAAAAAGTTCTAGACCTGATTTTCTCAAAGAACTGTGCAGGCTAAAAATATAAATAGCAGGAAAATAAATAATGACAGCATTAGAATATCACCCAAAGAATAAAATGAAATATTGAGTCCACAATGATAACAATAAATGATGGAATAGATAAATAAATGGGGAAGAAGAGACAAATCTGCCTTGCAGAATAATTCCAAATACTATAGGTTGGTACTTTCACCTCTAGAAGAGGGAGCTTAATTTGCCTCCTGACGTGTGGCGTGGACATAGTAAGTTGCACGCAGACTAGGACATGGGGAATGAAAAACCACGACTCTACAGTGGAGAAAGCTGGCGGATACCACCTTAACTAAGTGATCAAGGTCAGCATCATCAGCGATGGGCATGCTGACAGCATGTACTCCTAATGTGATGTGACAAAAAGGATGTCTCACCCTTTGGTATTCTTTCCAAAATGAGGGTATTTAACCCCAGTCTAATCATGAGACAAACATCAGACAAACCAAAATGGAAGGTCATTCTACAAAATGCCTGGCCAGTATTCTTCAAAACTGTCAAAGTCAAGAAAAACAAGGCCAGTCTAAGAAAGTTGAATGGGAAAAAGCAGTTCCTCATTGATCAGGTGATTAGCCTGGATTATGGAACCCTCAAGGATTATGGAATGTGGAACCTTCTTGAGAAGTAGGAAGCCTTGTTAAAGGGCAGGATGCAGGGAGTGGCAGCACAAAGGCGTGTTTGATTAGAGCGGGTCAGGAAACTTAAGGGGAAACAAAAGAATGTCACCTAGGGCAGTGCTAATAGAATGGATCAGCTTCTGTTTGTTTGTTTATCTATTTCCTCACCTGAGGACATACTTATTGATTTTAGAGAGAAAGGGGAAGGGAGAGGGGTGGAGGGAGAGAAACATCGATGTGAGAGAGAATCATCCATTGATTGCCTCATTCACGCCCTGACCAGAACTGAACCCATAACATTTTGGTGTGTGGGCCAGTGCTTCAAGCAACTGAGTTACACTGGCCAGGGCTGCTGTTGTTTATTTTTAAAGATGTTCTTATTTCATTCACTAATGTTGCCATTGGTAATATATTTAAAAGGCTTTGGGGAATAAACATCTGAAATGTGAAGTTGGTCATGTGTCCTCTCTTCAAAACCTACAGCAAAGGGTTTTTGGAGGATCAGCTTTTAGAGCATCCTGATGGCAAAACTGTCGACATCTCAATTCAATACCCTTAGAGTGACTAGAGAGGGAGGGAATTAAGAAAAGTCCACACTAATAAATGTCAGGTTGGTTTCTGAGTTAGCATAAAATATACCAAGTTTTGAAGGATGTAACCAGTATATATAATGATAGGAAAAGTTACTAAGAAAAATACTCTTCTTAATTATCTATTGATTTTTTTCAAAGTGTTAACAGACTGAATAGCCAAACTTAATTGGCCCAGAGCAGAGGAAGGTTCTTTTGGGTCAAAACAACTTTTGGAAAGTTATAGAGAAGTCTGATATCAAATCC
Organism: Macrotus californicus; assembly: GCA_007922815.1. Taxonomy (NCBI): domain Eukaryota; kingdom Metazoa; phylum Chordata; class Mammalia; order Chiroptera; family Phyllostomidae; genus Macrotus; species Macrotus californicus. Next base: position 50,584 of record VMDR010004689.1, read on the forward strand.
ATTTCAGAATATTTTAAAATAATACTCCCCTCTATTTCTTATTACCCCAGTCACATTCATATATAAGTAGCTCATTGTGCTAGCATTGCTCTTCTTATTTAAGGTTTGTTGTGGTTCCCTGTCCGTTATGAAATCATAGCTGTTCATTCCAAAAACTTTGGAGTGTTCAGAAAAGTAGGGTGAAGAGACTAGAATTCACTCATAACCCAACCACTCATCAATAATGTGTTTTTACCATTTTGATGTATATTTTTTCAGATTTTTTCCAATAGGTGTGTGTGTGTGTGTGTGTGTGTGTGTGTGTGTGTATTACCAAAATGGGCTCATAATATAAAAAACGTATATGGAAATATATGTAGATAATACTAACTTTAAAATTCTGTGGACATCTTTCCTCATTGATAAATATATAGTTCTATGTTACCTTTCAAAGTGTTTTAGAAGTCCACTGTATAATTGTACCATAATTTATTTTTTAAAAATTCCTTTTTGATGGACATTTAGCTTCAGTGGTATGCTGGTAAGTGTTCAACAACTGGTTCTCCCGGGCAGGGTGGGGTGGGGGGAAGAGCCCTGATTTAAGCCCTGATTTCCATGGTATAGATACACCCACCACCGTGGCTGATGTCCAGCTACCAATGTGAAGTGAGTGAACATTGAGTAGTGAAGAACTATTACTGTGTGAACCAGGACACACCAGCCTCAGCACCACACTGCTAAGGCTAAAGTTTTAAACATGGGTTTTAAGGATAGTTCCTTCAGAGAAGTATTGTTGAGATGCTAGACAGATTCTCAGCATGTTAAGAGAGACTGTCAGCTAGGGAAAAACAAAACAAAACATGCCTGCTATTGGCCAAAATGTTTAACTGATAACCTGTCAAACTCTTTTTCTTTCACTACTTCTTTTAGTTTTTTAAAACTAGCCTTGTGCTTCGATTTTCAAAGATAATCTTTTAAAACATCTTAAACCAATATGTTGTTTTAAAGTAGTTAATGCATTTTGTGTGTCTCTGTGCATTTTGAAGATATTACCCTCTTCTCTACTTCATGGACCTTATCTTAGGTTGTTACTGTGTGCATGTTTGCTGGCTTGGGCTAGGGACTGCAGACCATGCTTCTCCCAGGGAGCATCTGTAAATATTTAGTGTCCATTTAATCTCAAAATATGTTTTAATATTCCTGTGGATGCTTTGGTGTCTGGGAACAAAAGAGGTAAGATGGAAAGAAACATGGCATTATCAGCAAGGTTAAATTATTGATAGACAAGAAAAAAAAAAACATGGCCTCTAGTAGTATTGCCTGCCTTCTTGATTAAAAACCATAAGCTCTAAATGCTACATGAGATATGAAAGGTATTTAGGTGGCCACTTTCAGGAGGAAATAGAGGACTAATATGTCTGTTTCTTTGTTCATGAATTAATGAATGGTGGAAAGAGGTTGGTCAGCTGACAGCAGACTGATTTTTGAGGACAGTGGTTCTCTTGCAAAACCCTTTCAACAATCCATTTGGCTTGTACATGCAACTTTCTTAGTGTCTTCATGATCATTCATTTGTTTTTTAACAGCCCCAAGTTTGTGAATTAACCTTGGGCTTCCAGACCTGCCCACCTTTGTTTTCTTTCATCCGTGCAGCGGTGGGATGCGCTCATTTACCCCTCATAGCAAGTGCACAAATAAGACGTCTTGCTTTGGAACTTGGGAAGAGTTTTTGGCCAGCAAGGAAGTGGAAAGTTGTTCAGATGCGACTTGCAAACAAGACCCACTATTTGCACACCTGCAGCTCTGGCAGTTAATTATATCTCTCCTTCAAGATCCCGAAAGGGCTTGGGGTGAAGGCAGGGCAGGGAATGTCAAAATCATGTCAAGTTCCAAATTTGCAGTGATGGTAAGGAATCATAGGTGGCTCAGCTAAATAACTTTTAATCTTATTTTAGTTAAAACAAATTAATTCTTTAAAATTTCCCAGGCAAGAGAATTGGTACAATAATCAGTAACTTTTTGATTCTATTGTACTGGGCATTATGAAAGGCACTTTATGTTTAAGTCTAATACCAACTCTAGGAAACACTTAAATGTTCTTCATTTTACCAGTGAAGACACAGAGGTGAAGAAGGTTTAAACAATTCATCTAATGTCCTACCATCTGGTAGTTGGCAGACCAGATTCATACCTGGTCACTTACACTCTGGAGCCCAGTGTGCACTTCTACCTCTCACCTGGGGACATTGGAGGAGGGACGTGCCAGGCATGTGTCCACCATTAGAAATGTAAGTGTCATGAAGCATCCTCAGTACCTACCTGGATCAGTTCCGGCTTATAGTACAGATTAAAAATATATATGTATAAGTATAATATATATACTATGTATGTATAGTATAGACATATATATTGATCACTATGGGTAGGGTTTTTCCCCACTTTTATCCATTTCCATAATAATGGTGCTTATGTACTAAGCTGTCCACAGTGACAAAGAGGACGAGAGTGAAAAGATGCTTTCAACAACAGCAGAGTATGCAATGCATATGTCAGTACAAGCAGGCTGGAGAAGCTTTAGCTGTATAGGGCCCTCCATATAGCTGCTACTGGCCCTGGACTAGTGAAATGGATAATATGAAGTAGTGGAAATGTCCTTGCCTTCATTTAACAAATATTTCTCAAGCCCTTCTTTGTCAGGAACTGTGCTGTGACTGGGAATGTAACAGAGAACAAAATGGCTAAGACCCTGCTTTTGTGGAACCCATTTTCTGTCTCCAGAAAATGAAATGGGACATAAGGAGATCGAGAAGTGTAATGAACCTGTCTCTGTGTGCCCCACCTGTCCTTAAGAGCTCTCCTTATTATTTGTCCTTCCTATTTTGAAGCAATTTGTAGATATTATCTCACTTCATATATCTTTCAATGTGTGCTTATAAGAAAGAAGGATTTAAAAAAAACGTAAAGTTAAAAAAATTAGCTTAATACCTTAGTCATCAAATATCCAGTCAATGTTCAAATGACTAATTATCAAATGTTGTAAAATAGTCTTTTCTCTTTGATTGAGTAAGGATCTAAATGAGATCCCCATTCTGTGATTGAATGCTCGGTCCTTTATGCTTCTAGTTATCTGTTAAGTTCCTTCTTCATTTCTCTGCTCCCACCAAGTCTCCCTCCCTCTGCAGTTTAGTTTCGAAGAATGTGGGGTGTTTGCTGTTTGGTTTCCCACAGTGTGAACCAGCTGGTGCACCCTCCCGTGTCACTTCACACGTTCCTGATTCTCAGGGTTCCCTGAAAGTTGGTCGGTGCAGATAGACACTTGCTACCTTCCTTCTTTGGGTGAATGGAAAATGGAGTGATATGGTCAGGTTGAGATGATCCTCTTGAAATGTAAAAATGAAATTTGAAAAAAGAATAACTGTCTCAGGGTTTGTTAGCTTATTGCAGCCATTCCCCGGCGCATGCCTTGGTAAAGTTTGAGTCTCCTCATTGTTATGTACCGTCAGCTCTGTCCTCTTATAGCTGCTTAGCTTAAATTTTGCCCCAATCTGAATGTGCTAAGGCACAGGGGCACCAAGAAAGCCCTTTGCCCAAGTAAATTAATTACAGTTTATACCATGTTTATGTTGTAGTGATGACCTGTTTTAGCTCCATACAAGAATCAAGCCTCTTATTGCATAACATCTGGGAAGGTTGGTGCGGGGTAAACAGTGGTGAGTGACACACACAGGAGAGTTGTCTGTATGGAGCCTACAGACAAGGGTACAGGGCACCAATCATGTGACCATATAAACTGTAGCCAATGTACAGGAGCCCTCAGTGCCTGGAATGGTGCAGGGGAATGACCCAGTCCTAGTGAGTCCACAGAAGGTCCCAGGATCCCCCAGGGGCCCTAGTCCACACTTTGAGAACCACTGGTCTAGATCATTATGTTTGTTTCCTTAAATTCTGAGATTCTGTAATTCTAAGATTCTGCTGCAGAAGCTTAGACTACTTAAATTCAGTGTGTAGATTAGAAGTTTGTAACCAGCACCCGCCTCCTTGTCTTCCAGCAAAAAGTCTCTTAGATTTATATTGAACCACCAGGCCCCCTTCTTCTGCTGATTTGACCTCCCAGCTTCTGAGGTGGGCATGTGGCATAAGACTGGACAGAGAATCCCATCTTTTTGGCTGTAGTGATTGATTCAGAGATGGGCCTGTGACCCAATCAGAAGCAATTAGAGCTGTTACTGTGAGTTTTGTTGATGCAGTGGGAAAAAATGTACTCCCTTCTTTCCTTTGAACTCAAGTTGGTGTTGGCCTGGAGCCCCTCGCTCCATCGTATCACCATATAGCTCCTGAGAATGGACCCCACAGAGATGAAAGCAAGACAGTCTTGATGGTGCAGACTGTACCTCCTGACTCAAGCTGGGCCATGTTGTTAAGTGACACGTTAGTTATGTTTTCTGTATAAGACAACGTAGTTCCTGGAGTTAGAGGGCTTGAGTTAGTTTGACTTTGATTTCCTGTTTCTTAGAAACCAAAGAATCGCAACTGATCTAGATGCATTTGGGGGTCCATACATGGGCTTCAGAAATTGCATTCGAGCTTTTGTGATACTCAGGAGGCATGACCCCATAGCCTCATGACCCCAGAAGATTAAGGACCCCTGATGATGTTTCTGAATTACAGTGGAAGCTGCACTCTTGACTTAGAAAAAAAGATCACTACTCCATCACTACCCCTTCTACCCAGTTCCCCCCGTGACATGGAGGATGACATCACAATGTAACTGGAGGACAAACCTCACATGTCAGTGAGCAGGCTTGTACATTTGTTCCCATCTGTGGCATAAGCACCAGAGACCCATCTCCAAGGATCTCCCAGAAATGGTAATTTTATGCAGTGCATGCTGAAAGCAGAAAAAGAATTGTTACAGTAAATAACACTACCTTCAAGTGTGGATTTTGTTTTCCCTTCTCACTTTGAACTACTTGCTTGTACAGCAGTAAAGATTTGTTTCTGTTCGGGTGATGATTGTTGGACGTTCTGGTGCATCTATTTAAAGGTTAATCAACTGATTAATAAATTGCTGGGATGGTGCCCAGTGTGGTCCAGTGGGATGCTTCTTGAGTGATATACCTGTGCACATGCGGCGTGGGTGCTTAAGATATGGAATTCTGCTAAACAGTTTCTGTATGGATATGCAGCCGCCTTTATTCTTTAACTTCGCTCTTTGTTGTGCAGGGCTGGGGTAGACTCTATCACATGGATGGAATCAACATTGTGAAAAAATGTGTTAACTTATTCAGGGGGTCTCTAATTCTGGCCTGCCACTGAGCACGTATTGATCACTAGAATGAGGAATGTGAGGGTGATGGGGTAGAGGCAGAGTGCATAAGATTTGGGCAGCTAACTTAGTAATTATAAAATAGCTCAAACCCCATGTTCTCTTGTTGGGAAGCATATACATTGTCAGTAAAGAATGACAGAAATATATATATTTGAGTGATTAGTAAGTACCTGGATATGTTTTCCAGCATGAATTAAGTTGAATCAACATTATTGATTTCACATTGAGCTCATTAAACTGCATTCTGGGAGACAGTCTGCAGGAGTTCTCTGCTTTCTGGCTTCTTCTCCACTCCAGTCTCCTCTCTTGAAGCTTCCAGAACAGTTGTCCCATAAAACTCAAGTCTGGTTCCACCATGCTATCCAGATAAAAGTCAAAATGCCTGCACAGGAAGTACAAGGCCTTCAGTGGTTACCTCTGCTCATTCTCTGGTCTCATCTTGAACACACTCCTCTCCCCTTGAGCTTGCTGAACGTTTTCTTCTTCTTTTTTTAGTGCTGTGCTCACGGCCAAGTAGTAGTGCGTGTCATTTTGTGGGCCAGTGATGCTCTTAACTTTTTTACCCTCTGCTCTGCTCCCTCTCTTGGCCAACTTAAATTCATGCTGTGGGTCACATCATTCTGGAAGGCCATTCTTCACTCCCACATCTGGGTGGGACCCCCACTGAATGTTCTGACAGCACCCTATACTTACTCCCTTTATTGCCTTTATTAGCCCCGTTTCAGCCATAATTCTGTGTGTTGTTGCATTAGACCATGAAACTTACCAAGTTCATTACCAGATCTTCAGTATCTGGTATGGTGTTTGACAAATGGTCCCTCAATAAATGTTTGTGGAATTAAATGTTGGGGATAGATATACAAACTGACTACAAAACAGTGCAGTAAATTCTGTGGTAGAAATATGTATAAGAGAATCCATAGAGGATAAATTAACCCACATTTTCTAGACTAGGACAGTGTTTGAGTAATATAGAATATAGTGTTAAAAGAATTAAAAGACTTCAGTTCTTTGTACATTCTATTTAGAAGAGGAGAGAGAGATTGCCTCATAATTTCCCTTAGTTGTTCTCTGATTGCAGTAAATATGTTGTGTGTTTTCGCTTTCACTGTCTAGGTAGAAAGGAACAGTTAGGAGATACGATCTCTTGCATTGGAAATGACTATTTCAGGCCAGTATTGCAGTCCACATTTGTTTTAGGATTTGCTTTTCTTTTTTATTAGACCATGTATCTTGTTCTAATAGATTTGCTATACCATTTGCTTAAAAACACAGGCAAACCTTTTCTTTTAATGACTGTCATAAAAATGGTACTTACCAAGACCAGAACAGTAACCATTACTTAGATGAGATGAAGCAGAATAGGCATAGTCCAGGAGTGCGTGTCCTCAAAGCAGCTGATGAAGTGAGCCCATGTGAGTATTCAGTGTCATTGATCACTCTCTCTCTCACTTTTCTAATAGCTACCCAGTGGTTAGTCTTGCTGTGTTTTAGAAAATGAGAGGAAGTTCAATTTTATTACTGAGTTAATGAGAAGTGTATCAGTAAGTTTTTTGGTTTCTTATCTCCAGACAATTTAATTTACCAGATGAAGCTCTTGCTTGCTTTTAGATTGGTCCCATGCCCAGGTTTTAGCATGACTGTGTTGTAGAGATAAATGTAGAGCCATAGGTGATGTTTCCTTTTTGAGAGGGCTATTCAGAATATAATGTCATTTTAAATTATGGAGGTATTCACATATGTAATTAGCTAAGGCTTTTCTAAATTGAATTCAGATATCTGATGCAAAATTC
>VMDR010004690.1:0-21445 GCA_007922815.1 Macrotus californicus
GGTTATTTAGAAGTAGGCTCACGTTCTTTGGAAAACAATGCTGCAGAAATGCCGCTACGGTGATGATCTCAGAGAATTCTGTGAGGGCATAGGGAGGCCACACCTGCATACCTGATCCCAGCGGGCTCTTCCTCTAGGCCTCTGCTTGTCCAACTTAACCATCTCCGGTCCTTGCTCAAATCTCACCTTGCCAATAAGGCCCGACCTAACTACTTAGTGTTACCACCTGCCCCCACTCCTGGCACTCTTGGTCCTCCCTACTCAGCTGGGTTTTTTATACAGCATTTATAACCACTTAATGCTTTCGGAGTTTACTTATGTATCATGTTTATGGTTAATTGTGTGTCTCCCCTACCAGAGGGTAAACACCACAAGGGAAGTAACCTTTGGCTTTTTTTTTTTGTATGTCCCAAACTCCTGAAACAGTTCCTGACACATAACGGACAATCAATAAGTGTTTGCTGAATGAACGAGTGAAGGGGGCTGGGGTGAAATAAAGAAGGAAAAGGGTGGCAGAGAGATTGCTGAGAGGACAAATGCCTTCAAGGCCACACAAAGGCTTCAGATTTTATTCTGAGGGAGACGTGAAGCCACTGGATGCTGCTAAGCACTGAGATCTGACAGAAGAAGGGAGAAGAACCAGTGGGGGAAGAGAGGCCAAAGCTGCCAAGGGACTGAGGATGAAGAGGACCCAGGGTCAGAGGTCATTAGAGGGGCAGGGGTCCAATGCCCAGGTGGCCTTCGTCAGAGCACATCGGTGTGCAATAAGTGAAGGTGATTCTACACGTGACCATAAATCAGATCTCTTCTACAGTGTTTAGTACCATCACCATTGTGTGTTTGGGTAAGTTTTGTTGTCCCGACAGTCACATCATATTGTTTTAGAAAACAGTTGGGTTATAAAGATGGTAATCATATTTTGTAAACCAAAAATGAGGCGCGTATTTTAGAAAATATTTTTTCTAATGTATAAGCTTACTTATACATGCAAAGTCTTACAAAAGTATCAAAATTAACTCACATTTAGTGTTACAAATGTCACACATAACAAAGAAAATAAACGGTGTTTTTAGAGAGCAGTTAAATGTTAGTACCTTAGTTACGTGGTGACTCTGCAGCCAAAGGTGGGTCAGAACCCCAAGGCTGGGGCATTAGGCCCAGGCGGATGAACAGGACCCCGGGGAGATTTTCCGAGTACACATGGATAGCTGGGGCTATGGTTTAGGAAGCTTAGTACGGAAGCAACTGGAAATGGAATTAAGCTAGAAATTGGATCTAAACATCTTCAGGCATTCTGAGCAAAATGTCACAAGAAGATTTGTTAATTTGTATTATCAGCTCTAGTGCCAGACAAACTTTGGTTCGAATCATGGCTCTGCCATTCATTAGCTGTGTAGCCTTGAGTAAGTTACCTAATTAGTACTTCACTTTCCTCGTGTTTAAAATAAGCGTAAAGAATATCATTCAGAAGGGATGGTTCAAAGATTAAGTCAGGAAGAAAAGTGCTTAGGATAGGGCCTGGTACTCAGCAAAGGCTATATGAGCATTAGCTATTCTCAATGCTATTGTTTCTATCCCCTAGGATAATATTAGACATAAGTAGCCTCATGCTATATTTCTGCTGTACTTCAGCCTCTTTCAAGATAGCCAATTTATAAACAAGTAATTTTCTTATTGCTGTAAACATTCAAAAAAACATATTATTTCAAGAAACAATGATGAATATTTGGAAGGAGAAAACCTGAAGTAATAATAGTTACTAATTTCATGATATGAGAAGGTTGCAAAATTTCATATAACTGATATGGTTATATCAGTTTGGTTGCAGTTAAGATTTATAAAATAGGCACTGTGCTATCTACGATATATTTGCTATATCACCTAATAATTCCATGAGATAGGCATTCTTATTTTGCCATTATCCTGAAGAGAAAATAGGCTTCAAGAATTTGGTAACTTACCCTAATTGGTGTGGCTCAGTGGATTGAGCGCTGGCCTGCAAACCAAAGGGTCACTGGTTCAATTCCCAGTCAGGGCACATGCCCGGGCTGCAGGCTCGGTTCCCAGTAGGGGGCGTGTGAGAGGCAACCACACATTGATGTTTCTTTCCCTCTCTTTCTCCTTCCCTTCCTCTCTCTTTAAAAGTAAATAAATAAAATCTTTTAAAAAATATGTTGTAATTTACAAATTAAAAGTTAAAACTAAATGACTAATTACCAGGAATAGTATTCCAAAACTCTGTAAAGAGAAAAATATTCTTTATCAGATTCTTTATATGATAATGTAGACTGAACCTAAGATCAAGGAATAAAGTAAAATGTTAGGCAAAAAAGTGCTTTACCGAATTCAAAACCCTAGGGAAATGTTAGCATTCATTACCGTTCGCAGAGGTTCTTGGGCTTGAAACTACTCAGCAGCTCAGATTTGTGATCAGATATTGGCTGAGACTAGGGTTCTGCTAACTCTAATATTAATTGCAGAGAATTTTCAAACACTTTTTTACATAAAACACTCATTTCCTATAAACTGTTTCACGGGATGGGTGACAGAGCTGCAAATGAAGGCTAGACCAAGATAATCATCTCTTAAGATATTAGTCTTATATTTGTTCATCAAATTCATTCTGAAAATATTTGTTGAGTAATTTTGGGGGGTCTAGGCAGCGGGAGATACTATGGAGACCAAGACAGACATTGTTCCTGTTATTGGAGAGGTTATGCTCTGGTGAAGAAGGCAGAGGATAAATAAATAAATACACTAATAAATAAGTATCATTTGTGAAATAAGAAGTGAGATGAGCCAGAGAATCACCAAGGGCAGAGTCAGGGAAAGGGTTTTGGACAGGGTAACTCTAAGAGTCCCATCTGAGAAAACGGAATTCAAGTTGACTGAATGATGAACAAGAACAAGGAAAAGTTCCAGGAACAGAAAAACTACAGAATTCACTAGCAGGTACATATCTCCAAAGAAACAATGTATAGATTCCATTTTCTCTCCTAACAACCTCTGGATACTTCCCAGCCTCCTTTCAGTGTTACAAAAAGAACTTCATGAGCTTCCTTGAGAGCATCATGCACCACACCTCACCACCCTCCTAGCCTGGTATTTCACACAGTGCCTTGACATAGAGGGCACTCAAAAGGTATTTGAGGGCCAAGCAAATGAACAGATGAATGAAGGGTTAATCCACATGAATCTGAGAGGTTTTCTAAAAGAAATTTTAAAATGTGTGGTTCAGGGTGATGTCCGCAAAAATGGCAGAATAAGGACTCCAAAAGCTCCGTCTTTAAAACCAGTGAGAAATCTGGAAACAATGGTCAGAAGCAACCTTTTCAGAACTCTGGAAATTAACCAGAGGCTTGCAGCAATCCAGGGGGTGTTTATCCAAGAAAAATGGCCGATTCTTGGTAAAAACAGCAAGCTTAACGACATTTTCATTTGCCCTGTGCCATCGCCCTCTCCACAGCTCCACAGTAACCCTCAATACCAACAGCCTGCAGCCGTATCGCAGTCAGTAGCCCAACAGCCACCAGAGGGGGGACAATAGTTGGAACTCCTCCAAAGCCTCATTCCTAGAAAATTCTCATTATTTGAGCTACCTGACAGTTCCCTGGAAAACCCCACTTGCAAGACTGTCTTGATCTGACCTGATCTGGATCTCCCCAGTGGAATAGTCTTTTCCTCGGGGGTGTTGGTTGAAAACTTGAAAGATTAATTGTTTAACTTGGCAGCTACCTGAGGCAATAGATAACAGTTGAGACAAACAGCAAGTAAAACAAAATCATTAAAAAGCTACAAAATGAGATGCCCTACAGGCTTTGAAGAGGCCTGTTGCATTCCTAGAAATATTGAAGACTAAGGGCAGCACTGAACAAATGCCCAGGGCTTTACTCCTGCTCAGGAAAATCCGAGAAGGTCCCCGTGTCTCACCAAAGGCTGACTTTGTGGTTCTGTGCAAGCAGGAAGGGAAAGCTAAGGCAGAGTTGTCAACTGCCTGGTGGAGCGTTGAAGGCATGCCTCCACATGCACACAGAATCCACTGGCAAGGAATGGGAGGCTTGTTGGTTCCCCGTGTAAAAGAATCTCTGTCCAACTATTCCACGAAACTAACAAAGCAGAGACATAAGTGGCCACATATGATAAAAAATACAAATGTTACAGAATTCATTTTAAAAAGTCACTGAACAAACAATAATAATAAGCAGCAAAAACAATAAATCCTGAGAATCTAATTTCCAGAGTTGCCACATTATAATATTAAAAATATCTAGTTTCAGCAAAAAATTATAAGACATTCAATAGTATGAAATAAGACATGAAACAAGAAAATATAGACCATTCACAGAGAAAAAAAAGCAATCGATAGAAACTATCCCTGAAGAAACCCAAATGCTGGACTTACTAAAAAAAGACTTTAGATAGTTTAAATATATTCAAAGACCTCAAAACATCACGTCAAAGAACTAAGTAGAGAATATCAATAAAGAGATAGAAATTATAAATGATAAGGATTAGAACAGAAATAAATTAAATAAAAACTAGAATATCAACAGAAAAACTAAAATCAAAGAAAATCAACAAAACCAAAAGTAAGTTCTGTGTAAATATTAGCAACTCTTTAGTTACACTGACCAAGGAAAAAAGAAAAGAAAAAGAAAGGGTACAGATTGCCAAAATGAAAATGGAAGATGTTCTCCTTGTAACCTAACAGAAATAAAAAGGGATTATGGGGAATACGATAAATAACTGTATGTCAACAAGTTAAATAACCTACATGCAATAGGCAAATTCCTAAAAAGGTACAAAACTGATGCAAGAAGAAATAGATGATCTGAATAAGTCCTGTAATAATTAGAGAAATCAAATTTAAAAAACAAAAACAACAAAAAAGAAAACCTCTCACAAAGAAAATCTCTGGACAAAATTACTTCACTGGTAAATTCTATCAGATGATTAATGAAAAATTAACATCAATCCTTCCAAACTCTACCAAAAAATAGGAGAGTAGGGAACATTTTTTAAGTCATTCTGTAAAGCTGGAATTATCCTAATACCAAAACCAGACCAAGACATCACAAGAAAACTATAAACTAATAACCCTTACTTTTTAAAAAGATTTTATTTATTTATTTTTAGACAGATCGGAAGAGAGGGAGAGAGAGGAGAGGAACATCACCATGAGATGGAAACATCAATCTGTTGCCTCTTGTACATGCTCCAACTGGGCACCAAACCTGCAACCCAGGCATGTGCTCTAACTGGAAATTGAACTGGTGACCTTTCCCTTTGCAGTAAGATGCCCAACCAACTGAGCCACCAGGCCAGAGCTAGACTAATATCCCTTATTAATGTCAATGTACAATTCCTCAACAAAATGCTAGCAAACTGAATCCAGCAATATGCATATATAAAAATTATGCTGTATGGATTATTCACCATGACTAAGTAGGATTTATCCCAGGAATACATGGATGGTTCAACATAACGAAAATCAATTTATTAAACATCACAATATAAAACATTATGTTAAGTGAAAGAAACCAGATACAAAGACCAAGTATTCAATAGTAGCCTTTATCCCTAAATTTGTTAAGTTGGGCAAAGTGTCTGTGATGGGCTCTAGGAGTGAGTTTTGAAGCCAGAGAGATGCAGAATTGGAAATTCACGGAGACATCTACAAGAAGGAACTGTAATCTTGTGAAAGAAAAGAGCAGAAAGCCTTGGGTGGTGTAGCTCAGTGGATTGAGTGCAGGCCTGCAAACCAAAGGGTCGCTGGTTAGATTCCCAATCAGGACACATGCCTAGGTTGTGGTCCAGGTTGCCAGGAGGGGGCATGTGAGAGGCAATCACACATTGATGTTTCTCTCCTTCTCCTTCTCCCTCCCTTCTCCTCTCTCTAAAAATAAATACATAAAATCTTTAAAAAAGAAAAGAGCATAAAAGTGGGAAAATGACCACACTGACTCGGATTTTTGTCCCGTGCACTCTAACGCTCTTCTTCGACAAGATCTTTGTACAGATGGTGACATGGATACCTTCCTCTTGTCACCCTTCAAAGATCTGTGGTGTCCTCTTGCAACGTCTAAATTCCCAAGCCACTACCTGCGTTGACCTGAATTGCTTCTCTAGAAGCTTGGCAAGGAATGGTTGATACACTTTTTATAAACTTTTTTCAATTCTACAAGTCTTATATAGTGAAAGCACTGATATAAGCATAGTTATTACACTGGTACTACAATTTGAGGGAGCGATTTTTTGCCAAAAGAGAACAATAGGTTTTAAAAATAAACCAGAACATTTTCTCTTTCTCCATTAAAACTGTGTTCAAAAGCTCAAGGTTCAAACATTGTAGAAATCTAGATTAAAGTAATACTTGTGACCTTGGGGTCAGATAGATTTCCCACATTATTCCCACCGCTCACGTCTGTACCTTTGTGTTTTCTGAAGACCAAGAATTTGTGGGCCCCTCAGTCAGAAGGCTCTAGTCAGGGAATGGCAAGGGAGACTTTGTGACCATCAAGGGTGTGCTTACTCCGGTCGTTTGTAGACACACAGGCATGCACATTCCCTTTCGCTTTGCAGATGTGAGCTCCGCAAAGACAGTCTGCTCTCAGATGCACCGCAGGGCCTCCACATCCAACTCGTGAGCACTGTTGGTGCTCCGTGATTCTGATGCTCACCATCTCTATGAGGGAGCCCAGGCATCTGCTCATTTACACCCAAGGCCCAGAACAGTATGGCTCAGATACTCATGTTGGTCTAGCCAGTTTGCTTTTCAGTTTAACTAAGTAAGAAGCAGTTGAAAATGAATAAAAAATTCCAAATAAAATGTTTTCAGCAATCATGAAGTGGGGAAGGATACGTGGTCACCGTCTTCATACTTTTTGCCCTACTATTACATTGTTTTCTTCACTCCCCCCCCAAATAATAATACATAATTTGACATAATAATTAAGGTTCTTTAAAAATCTACTCCCAAAATAGGTCAAATTATGCTGAATAGGCAAGTAGTTTATCCCTCTTCGTTCAAGGTTACTTCTGCTTTTGAAAACAGATGACAAGGAAGGAGCTTAAAATCTGAACCAGAAAGGGAAAGGCAGCAATCCCTATCTGTGGTTTTATCCCCCAAAATCTCTAACAACGGTAACATTAAAAATAATTCCTTTGGTGGTAAAATGTTACCTCATCTCCCTACCCCATTAGTAAGTACTGTTACGTAATATATGCAATATGAACCATATTACCTTTTTGAAATGTGGAAAATCTTGAATCACAAAACTATGGATTTGTAGCTCAGTTAAGGTAAGGAGCCAAGAGATTAGCAGAAAAAGCCCTGCACATTAAATATTTATGTTTATGTAGGGAAGTCAGGCAAGTCACCATCTCCCTAGCACTTGTCATCATTTGGAAAATAAGGGAGTTAGGCAAGATGACCTCCAAAACCCTTGACAGTAACTAAATTCTGGGACTTTACCTGATCCATGTATATCCTAAAACATAACAAATGACCAGTATGTTCAATTTTGGACTATATTGAGTTTCTACAGATTTATGGGCATTTGAATTTGCCTATGACATATAACGAGCACACATTATTAGATGTCTCTTCAACCGTGTAATTTAATTCAGTTTTAGTACCTGCTATGCCAAACACAGATGATATGCCTTCCATAATGGTCTTGTGGATATTGGGTTGAGAGAGGACAAATCCAAGTGTCCAAAATGCAATCTTAAAAAGAAAAGCACATATCAAAAAAGACAACTTTATCTGCAAGTAAGCAGAAGCACACTCAGTAGTAGGCTCAAGCATTTAAAAGAAATAATGAGAACGTTTAAATTAAACTTAAAAGCATGTTAGTAAAGAGCATCTTTGAAAACAGCTAGATTTTATGAACAAAAGAGATGTTATTTATCTCTAAGAGGTTCATTTATAATTCTATTCTCACTATAGTTTCATTATATTATTTATATAGATTAATCTATCTTCACTAAAAATGCGAAAAGTGGGATTTTTTTTTACTAATATGCAATATAAAATATCACACAGGCATACAGTAAATATGTAGAAACAAGAAATCATGCCATTTAAGAATTTTAATCCAAATCCAAAAGAAAAATATTTTTCAAGATTTAATTTCCTTGAAATACAAACAAATTTTCAAATCCTATATTCTGCGAATGAAACATGACAATTTTAAATAAGTCGTAGAAACTATACCTAAAATCTCATAAACCAAATTAGGAGAGCACTCAATAACAAAAACAGGGCCTCTTCACGCCCTACGGAACATAAGAAGGTTCACAGGGCGTTACTGAACGCAGTGTGTTTGCAAGTGCTCCCTGGGGACCAAACTAAAGTGCTTCCGATCTTTCCTCACTGCAGTATAAAATAAAACACATTTCAAAACTTAGCTTTCCCTTACCTCAGGTAAATGTTTTTACTTCTCTTTTTAGATTTCACAATAAAGGAAACCTATATAAAATCATTAAAAGAAGGCTGAATTTTGCTGTGTGTGTATGTGAGTGAACATGTATTATGAAAGAAAGCTCCATCTGGGAAAGCTAGCCCTAAAATGACTCGGACAACACTTCCTTGTTTAAGGCTTCTGGTCCCTTTTGCAAAGCAACTTTTGGTACCAATACTCCCCTCTGTGGTCAAAAGAGGAAAAGCAATTGTGTGAAGGGACGGCTTCGACACAGCCAAGTTCAGTGCAGTTTGAGCATCTTCCTGTCTGTGACAGGCAGACAGCGAGGCAGTAATTGTGGTAAACCCAAGCCACTACCGTCAGAGACCCGCTTTCTGGGCATTTTCCATATTAAGAAGGAATTACCCTAGAGATCATCTAGTACATTTTTGCAGTAGAAGTAAGATGCTCAGAGAGCTCCCCGTTCAGGCCCTTTCTACTGTTTTCTATAGATGGCAGTACTGAATTACTGTAATTAATCATTAATGACTCCACATGCAATTCGCCTCCTGTAAAGAGTCGTCAGAGACCATGTTGGGGGGAAAAATCTTAGTGATCATACATAGATTTGCAGTTATGCAAAAGAGGGGTGTAAAGTTTGATGTGCCTAATTAGTTTTAGAGATTCACTAAATTTGGGTAATACTTATTTTTGTAGCAAACACAAGGAATCTGACTAAACTATTAATATAATGTACAAATTAATACAGTTGTACAATGGTGCTAGTTATCATTTTAATGCTTTTTAAAAATAGATTTTGCTTCTAAAATCTTTATTTTCTGCGTTAGAAAACAAAATTACATTTTTTAAAAAGAAAAGGCAGGTGAAAGAGAGTAAAAAGTAAGACATTTATATGTAATACTGAATCAACAAACAAGAAGTGATCTTGAAGTCTTTGTTCACCCATATGTGGGAAAGGACTTAAAAAGTGCCCCCAAAAGTACCAATTAACACTGGCCCAATCGGTCAAGTCCATGGTGAAGGCTGGCAAAAAGGGGAAGGGCCAACGGAAGCAGCCGCTACCATGCCCTTCCATTGTTTGGGAGCACCAAGAACCGAGGTGAGAGGGGACAGAGAGAAGAGCTCCATCTTGCGGTGCCATCGAGGGTGCGCTGAGTGCGTTCTTCAGCACTATTTATTCATCCATTCAGAGAAAAGATCTAACAAACACCGATGGAGTCCCTATAACGTGCTAGATAGTCTTTGACCAATCTTGGTAAACACAAATCTGTGTCAGACGTAATTCCTGCCCGAAGAACTCCCACATCCAGCTGGGGGTATGAAAAGAGAAAAGAGCCAAGTAGGGAGGAATGGGTGGCACAGACAACAAATGCCCTGGGAGCTGAGGGTGAGAGGGGGTGGGGCGGGGTGTGAGGGCCACCAGTGAAAGTGTTTAGAAAAAGCTTCAGGGAAGCAGATTAAAAAAAAAAGGGGAAAATGTCAGTTTTGAGATTAGGTGCAAAAATGTTCTTAAAAAAGTTCATTTGGCAGTCGGAAACTGTTTGGAACTTGGAAGTGGTGTTAACATAGAAACAATTTCATAAATCGTGGTCACTCTCTTGGGCCAGCCCACCAAAGCCCACCTAGGTGATAAGGGAGCCTCCCAGTGGCCTGCACCAAGCCGCTCTGAAGCTTGAACTCTGAATCCCATGGGCCTTGAGGCAGAGCACAGAGGACAAAAACTAAGAGTATGATGTGGGTACCAAGAAATGCCAGCCCTACCACCTACACTTCTGGTAGGATTTTCAGCAGCTCCTGGGCAGTGCTGGGAGATCACAGTGGCCACTCCTGCCCTGGAGTGGTCAAGTTTCGGAAGCCAGGGCAGTTGGTTACGAGCAGTCCACGGGAAGCAATGACTGATTGAAACCGCGGCTTTACTTTTAAAAGAGAAGAAAGCTAATCTTTATTGAGCACCTATTTTGTGCCATGGACTGTTAGCCACTTTCCATTTGTTACCAGTATAATCCTCCCAACTATCCTTTCAGGTAGATATCATTAACCCTATGTTATAGATGAGGTCTCTGAGGCTCAGAGAGGTTAAACAATTGGCCCACTGTCACCCAGCACTGGGGTTTGGCTTTGGACCTGACCTAAAGCCTCTCCAGGGTCACTGCCCACCCACCAGCTGCCTCTTGGAAGTGCCAACGAGAGTCAGTGAGATGGAACTTTGACTAATCATCAGACATTTCCTTCCTGAAATTAATGATTTCAATCCTTTCAGACCAGTGCCAGGGACAAATTCCAAAGAGCTGACTTCCCCTGGTCAGATCAATGGGGCTTTGTGTCCCTTTCTTCTGGGGGACCTTTCTAACGGGATCTTGAAAATCATCCTGTGACAGGGGTGGTGGTTTTGTTGCTGCTTTGGGAGTTGTTTTGATGTTTGCTTTTTAATTTTGCTATTGCTTAATCAGTTTCCAAGAAAATTAAGTAAGGAAAGATCGGAGATTAATATTAGTGGGACATAAAAGGGGGAAAGGATTGATTAAACTATTTTATATATTCTAGTAGTTGATACACATTTGGGTAGAGAGGCTGGAATTTCTATTTCTGCTTTTTATCCAGTAAGTCTTAAATCAGGTTAAAGGAAACTAGAATATTAGTATTTAGAAAGCTTTTAACATCCCTGAACTGCATACAAGAAAGGAGATATAAATAATGCTAACATATCTTATTTCTCTTTGTTAGAAGAAAAAGAAAAAAATGCCAACATTTATCATCAGAGATGACCTGAATGTTCCTGTTAAGTAGAAAACAAATAAATGAAAAGGGTCACTCTTTAATTTCTTAGATACTGTTAAGTGTATCTCAGGTTAACGTGAAATCCTCCTGACACAGGAAACTGGTGCGCATCGAACATGAAGTGGCAGACAAATCTCAAGGCTTTAATCTAGTTCATGGCAGCTTTTTAAAAAAGTTACAAAGTATCCAGTCTCTTTGGAAGTATTGTGAGCTCCAGTGTCACCACCTGCCTTCATGCGGAAGCGTACAGGATGGAGATGCCAGGTTACGCAAACAGAATGGGCACAGAACGGGAAGGGACAGGGGAAGACAAAGAACTCACATGCACCAGGTATCAGACAGGCTTATCTCAAATCCTCACAACAACCTTGCAGAGAAAGAGAGTTACGTCCTAGAACCTTACTAGGAGTTTCCTTATCCCCTTTTTACAGATAAGGAAATGGAGGCTCAGAGTTTTAACTACCTTCATAAGATTCTACACCTGTGACTGGGACATCTGGATCCAAGGCCAATTTTCTCTGGAACTATCCATTTACTTACTCTCTCCCCAGTAAAAGGTAGGGTCCAGCCTTACTCATCTCTGTAGCACCAACACTAGGCACACTGCCTGGCAGAGAAAGTGCTCCATGAGCAAATGTTATCACAACTGACCCCAGAGTGCCAGCTGTTCCGTTCGCCCGTGACATGCTGCATTTCAGACTCAGGATCGCTGCAGATCTCTGCTTTGCCTCCTCTGTGATCTTATCAGATTTCACTGGATAGTGTTTTCTTTTTCTATCTCACAAACAACTCCCTTGCAGTCTTTTTCTTCCCCGTAAGAAGTACAAACAAGCAAAGGACAAGGGGGAGGACTGATGGGCAGAGATGTAACCCTTACCTCGCTAACATACTTACAGGGACTGCATTGGACAAAGAAGCCCAAAGTAGTAGAAGCCCATAATTCGGGCTCTGCTCGTTCGTTTCTGTCTCTATGACATCCAGCAAAGCCCGCATTAGTGTCTGTTTAAAAGAGATAAATATTGTCAAACCACAGCTATGTGACAGAGACTGATGTTCGCAAGCAAAAGACCCCACATTTTTCTTTAATCCAATAGATATTATTTCTGCCACTTCCAGGTTTGCAGTTTGAGGCATGCTAAGGGATTCACATACTTGCTCCTTCTACATTAATTAGGAGTAGAGATTCCAGAGCTCAACTCCCTTACTATAATTGCTTCCAAATCTGCCTTAGTTTTTTTTTTTTTAGACTTTGTGATTAGGTTTACACTAAGATTGAGAGGAAGGTACAGAGTTTTCCCCTATCACCATAACCCCACACATGCACAGCCTTCCCCATCACCAATATCACTCAGCAGTGTGTTACATTTTTCACCAAGGAGGCCTTCGGTCACTCTTGGTGTTGTGCACTCTGTGGGTTTGGACAGAGCTGTAATGACATATATCCATCATTATAACCCATTCACATACTGAAAGGTACCGTGGTTACTTCCAAGTTCTGACGACCATGAATGAAGTTGCTATGTGCACTGCTTTTGCTGCATCCCAAAATTTGGCAGGTTGTGTTTTCATTTTCATTTCTCTGAAAATACTTTTAATTTCTCCTAAGATTTCTTCTTTGACCCATGAGTAATTTAGAAGTGTATTGTTTAATCTCCACATGTTTTGGTGTTTTTCTTTCTGTTACTGATTTCTAGTTTAGTTACATTGTGTTCTGAAAGTAAGTATTATATGACTTCTATCTTTTCAAATTATTACGGCATGTTTTATGGCCAAGAATGAATAGGCAGAGCATAGAGGATTTTTAGGACAGTGAAAATACTCTGTATGAATTGCTTAGAAGGAAATTTATGGCATTGATGGATATAATAGAAAAGAAGAAAGTTCTAGTGTCAATTAGAGAAATAAATTAAACCCAAAGTAGGCAGAAGAAGAGAAAGAAAAATCAAGCGGAAATCAATGAAACTGAAAACAGGAAATCAATAGAGAAAGTCAATGAAATCAAAAGCTGATTCTTTAAAAAGATAAAAAAATCAACAAGCCTCCAGCCAGGCTCAGAGAGAGAGAGAAAAACAACACAAATTACTAATATCAGAAATGAAAGAGGGGACATCATTATAGAGCCCATGAAAATTAAAAAGATAATAAAGGAATACTTTCAACACTCTTTGCCCACAAATGTGATAACCTAGATGAAACGGACCGCTTCATTGAAAGATACCATCTGCCAAAACTCTCACAAGAAACAGATGATCTAATTAGGCCCATAGCTATTAAAGAAATTGGATCTGTAATTAATAGCTTTCCAAAACTGAAGGCACCAGGCCCAGAGGGGTTCACTGGTAAATTCTATGAAACATTTAAAAATGAAATTATACCAATTCTCTACAATCTCCTTCAGAGGACAGAAATGGAGGGAATACTTCCTAACTCATTCTATGAGGCTGGCATTAACCAATACCAAAACCGGACAAAGTCGTTATAAGAAAAATACAGACCAGTATCTCTCATAAACATGGATGCAAAAATCCTCAACACAGTACCGGGTATTTGCCTGTTGGTCTCTGCAGTCTAGGGGCAGCGGTTTGCCCTGTACCCTCCCTCTCCTATGGACCCAGAAGAGCTGTTGGTTATTTACTCTGTTCAGATTTTCATTCATTGTTAGGATGAAATGGCAACTTCCAAGATTCTTAGATGTGCAACTAGACCTTGGCTTAGTTTTTTAAGAACTGGTAACCTTGAACAAGTTACTTTAAGCTCTCTGTGTCTCAGTATCCTGGTGAATAAACTAGGATTGTTGTGATTAAAGGAGTTACCATTTCGACAAATGATCCTTAAAAAAAATAATAAACCTCTACTCTTAGGAAAAGAAACATAGATCTCTGAAGCATTCAGGAGAAAACCCTGCCCCCATCCACCACGCGGATTCTTGGGCTGCACACCATGGGAGAGAGAGCAGCCCAGGCAGTGCGTTACAAATACTGTGATTCTGTAAATCCACGCAGAAACCTGACTTTTAACTTGAATGGTGCCAGGTCAGATCATGGCCCCATCGAAGTTTACCTGCTATAGTTACTCTCGGGCTATCACACAAATACCATGAAGGTATTTTCTTCATTGAAAGGTTTCCCCAGATTTGCCTATGCCTGATCCCGATCATGAGGAAGAAATTCAGGCACTATAACGTATTAAATCACTTGCGCACTTAGAATCTTAAATAACTCCG
The DNA here is from genome assembly GCA_007922815.1 of Macrotus californicus. NCBI lineage: Eukaryota > Metazoa > Chordata > Mammalia > Chiroptera > Phyllostomidae > Macrotus > Macrotus californicus. The sequence goes on from VMDR010004690.1 coordinate 14,428, forward strand.
GTTTAGGTGACAGAAATAATGGTGGCTAATGTCTAGTCACTGCTTGCTAAGGCAAGTACTGTTTTAGGTGCTTTACAAGTGTTTAATCCATTTGATCCTCATCCAGCTCCAAGAACGAACTACTTTTATCTTCACCATTTTACATTTGAGAACGTGGCACTGGCTCCAGAGCCCACATCTCAGCCGCTCCCTCCACTGCCCCACTGGAGGTACAACCGTGACTCCCGTGCGCGAGGGGTTAAGGGAACTACATTGTACCATAACGCGGGAGTTCTGCTTCAGGTGCTACAACACAGAAAATAACTATTAAATCACTATCAAAAATATATATATAATGAGAGACAGTTGCTGTTACTTACTAAGGTATGTAATGTTTCAAAAGTGATTAACCACTCTAATCCCCAGCTTTCTGGTTTTAATAATCCCCAGTTTTCTGGGTATGAAAGTTTTTATGAAAAAATAAATGAGTAATTTTTGAAATGTGTCACACTATGCCTGGCCCAGAGTAAGCGACCCGTAACTATTAGCAGTGCCTTACGTTTACTGTATTTTATAATAATGAATTAGCAGAACTGAAAATAGTTTCAGTGTAAATTTCATGTACAGCTGGTTTTTACCATACTACAATAGAAGCTGTTACAACACAAAGTTTAAATCGCATGAAAAGCCCTATAGGTGTACTTCATTCTTTTGATACGCTATTCTGTGAATGGGAATACTTGTTTAATATGTATCTAGACTCACATGGAAGAAATCACTACATTTGATATTCATGATGTGACAAACGGGTGTATAATATTAAAAACAAAAACAAAAACTTCTTTCAGTCTTTGGCTTAAGTAGGCCATTGAAATCTACTTATGCAGAATACAACAGAATCTTTTATTTCTTCTTAGCTCACATTTTTTTTTTTTTTAACAAAATGTGGGTATCAAAACAGACAACTTCTGGAGGGAAACAGAAGCAAAACACACAAAAATGAAGCTAAACTGCCCATGAATGTTCACGCTGAATTCTGTCCCAAAGTCTTAAACACTGGATGAGCTTCAGCAAAATTCAAAGTCTGTCTTGATTCATATAGGGAGTTAGAGTAGCTAAGATTTAAAAAGCCTAATTTCTTCAGAGTAAGAAAATAGGAGTTTTAGCTGAGGCATTCAAAACCCTTTTGCTAGGTCCGTAGATTCTGGATCTGAGTGCAGCTTTTACACACACATGGCTTTACCCCTAAATTCTGGAAAACGATGCAAACAAAATGTTTGTCTGGGTCTGTTTGTGAAATAGAATCATTAGCTGAAGCAGAGTTTGTTAACGCAGGGCCTTCCAGTCTAGCTTCCTGCTCCCTTTATTGGGAAGGAAGATGCTTAGACATTCAAGATTCCTTTTTTCCCCAGGCTGTCTTCCTCCCCAGTGTTAAGCAGAGTCATTTGTGGTAACGCTGGCTATACTGACTAAAAACAAACAAAACCTTTTTGATGTGATCTTTAAATACTAAAAGATCCTAAGTGATTTTTTTAAAAAATGATAATAACAGTGATAAATTTTCAGGTAGCCCTTACCATGTTCTAAGTGCTTTACAAACATAGCTCATTTAATCCCTACCACTCTGAGGGAGGTGACCAAGCTGGGGCTAAGAGATCAGGTTTCACACCCAAGGTCCTACAACCAGGGGAACAGATTTGGGTGCAGGCAGTTCAGACCAAAGAAATCTCAGTGTCTAAGGATGGGTCTGGGGAATCAGGTCATTCTCAGCAGCTCTCAGAGATTCTAGTGCGCAGCCAGGGCTGAGGACCATCCATTAGCAAGCACTGGAACCACCTGGAAGGCTTACTAAACCACACGTGGCTAGGCTCCACCCCAATTTCTGATTGCATGGTTTCCAGGTGACGGTGGTACCACTGGTCTGGGGACCACAGGTAAAGAACCACAGACCTAGGACAGTTAAGACACTGACTCCTACTGCCTGGCTTTAAAATTATACCATACAACCCCCTTGCGTTTGAAGAGAGAAACTAGTGACATCAAGAATAAAAAACTGTGGCCCTGGCTGGTGTGGCTCAGTGGATTGAGTGCCAGCCTGTGAACCAAAGGGTTGCTGGTTGGATTCCCAGTCAGGGCACATGCCTGGGTTGGGGGCCAGGTCTCCAATGCAAGGTGCACAAGAAGCAACTGCACATTGATGTTTCTCTCTCTCCTTCCCTTCCCATCTCTCTAAAAATAAATAAATAAATAACTAGATAAATAAATAAATAAATAAATAAAGTGAAACAAAGAACGAAAAACTGGTACATTTACACAATGGAATACAATGCAGCAGAAAGAAAGAAGTGCTACCCTTCGCGACAGCATGGATGGAACTGGAGAGCATTATGCTAAGTGAAATAAGCCAGGCAGTGAAAGACAAATACCATGTGATCTCACCTATTAGTAGAACTTAATCAACAAAACAAACCAGCAAGCAAAATAGACCCAGAGACACACAAAAAAAGAACAAACTGACAGTGACCAGAAGGGGAAGGGAGATGGGGGTTAAGGGGGAAGAAGGGCAAGGATCAAGTCAAGGAACATGTATAAGGGACCCATGGACAAGGACAATGGGGTGGGGAAGGAAGACTGAATGTGGGAGAGAGGGGTGAGCAGGGCAAGAGACAGCAATGGGGGAAAAATGGGGACAACTGTAACAGAATAACAATTAAAATTATTTTTTTAAAAAAAGAACGAAATCCATTTTGTAGAGCTTTATTCTCCTTGCTTACTTTGCCATAAATAACTTCTACCTGTTACTGTTGACACAGACAACTGTATAATACATGAATAAATAAAGAACCTCAGAATTTTGTTTTGTTCAGTGGACTGTAGACTCAGGTGTTTCTTCTGTAGAACAGAATTAATACCTACCTCACTACTGCAGAATGTAAAAATGAAATAATGTATGTAAATATGTCTAACACCAATGCTTGGCACAAAAATGGTATCTAATCTTATGATTGGTAACGAAAAAATATATTTAACAATCATAGTTAAATAATGTCCTCATCTTATGTATTTTAGAAAAAAAAAGGTATACTTACTATGGAATTATCTTTTTCAGATTTGTATGTCTTTATATCTGGAATGTTATTCTCAAAAAATGCTAGAAGCCACCTTTTGGATTTTGACCAGTTTCTAGGTGAGAAAAAAACAGTATGTGTATAAGTTAATTTGAAAGCAATTCAGGAGTAACAAGTCACAGTTTGAAATGGGGGATGTCAATGGAATCACAATTATTTCTTGAAACTCTTCATCTTCAGCTAGAATTTCATGAGAGGGCTGCCCTCAGACTTATTATTCCACAAGAAAAATTGTGAGGGGGCAATTTTAGTGTCTTTTACAAACAAATGTTTGAGTTCCTGTACAACTGACATTGAAGAAGAAAAGAGGACCCAGAGTCAGCCTGGTCTACTTTGACTCTGCCTGTTGTCACTTAAAACTGGCCCAGGGACCCAACGCTGGATTAAGCCAGGTATAGCAAATTGGCTATAATGTTTTTAACCTTTTCTGACCACTCATCATTATATACAAACTGCCAAGAAATAAAAAAACCATGAGTTACTTTGCATTCAAGCCATTTTATGAACACTTATCTGGGCCCACGGGGAGAAATGCATTTGACCACACCTACTGTTGCCTCAGAGAGAATGAGGGCAATGTCCGACTCTGAGACTAGTCACATCTGACAATTTAACAAAGGTCCACACGGTAGCAATGACTGCGAAGATGGCTGTAAGTAAGATAAAAGGCCTCAAAATAAGTCCTTCATTTCATTCTAATATCCGTGTTCATATTCTCTCTCTCTCTCTTTCTCTCTCTCTCTCCCTCTCTCTGTTGTTTTTGCTCCTGAAATTTTTTAAACAAAAAAAGGAAAGCATGGGTATGTCTTCTGTTCCTCCTTCAAAAACACACCAGTCATAGGACATAGTTCTCTCTCTTCTGCTTAAACTGCTGTTATATCCACTTGGAGCAGAGAAATGAGAGGCCTATGAGTTGCTGGGAGGAGTCTGGTCCATGAATTAATTACAGGAAACAACTTCTTCTACCTTAGAAGACATTCTGGCATCTGGGACCCATGCTCAAAGCCTTCATCATAAACTCGAAAATGCTGATGGAACTCCATGATTTTCCTCTCGTTTGTGGGAAACAAACCTTTTTTAAAAAGGATATTCACACTGACTGGATAAAGGAGATGCCTATAAACAGAGAAACATAAAATGTCAGACCCAATGACCAAAGGAGAAGAAAAAAACCTGGATACAAAAGAGGGAATTATTTAATAGCGACAGATAAGGAGTAGATACAGTACATGACAGATTTCTTGGGTGGGGGGAGAAAGTCACCTTTAACAGATTTTACTGTTTGCCTGTTGTTGTCAAGATGACTTAGGGGTGACTGAAATTGTAGTCTTATTTATCTGAAGATTTAAAATGCTTTCTAAGCAAGCATTCTCAGATCCTGACAAATGTGAGATGCATGAAAGCGAATTGATTCAATGCAATTTCAACAAGCATTTATTTAGCAAATAATAACTAAGATACAGTCCATGGTCTTAGATAGCAGCGAACAATAACCAAAGGATCAAAGGTAATATTACTCACCAAATTGCCTAATGTCTCACAGGAGCCTACCAATGGGAACTATTGCATATTGAAATATAGTATATATCATTAAGTTTTACCATAAGTGAATAAAATGATTACTGTGGCATACTTAAGTAAAAGAATATCAATGGTTGCTAATATGTGCTAGCTTGGTAATACTAAGTACTATTTATTTCAATTTTATTTACTTTCTCCAAAGTTGCAAAGATATCTGAGAATTTGCTGTTTTGTTGTAGATACAGGGCAAGCCCAAAAGTTTAGTTGGTTGATTGTCTTTGTTGCTTCTTTTTCTCTTTCTAAACTGCTAACAAAACATTAAATGTTGTTCTGTCTTATGAGTCTGAACTGTTCAATCCTGCATTCAGCACCCCAGAATCCCACCGAGATGGAGAAGTGCCTAAGGCAGCTTCAACTCCTCACACCTCCGTATGCAGGTAGGAAATTTCTGTCATGGTTCCCATGCCCAGACCTTACCTTTGTTCAGAACGTAGCTGGCATGCTGCCTGGCTACCCTCTGCCCCTTTCTAGCTCACTGGCCCCTCAGCACCTCCCCTCTACGAGTCCGAGAGAGGCCCACACTGACTCTGCCTCAGTCAGCTTTTTGTGTCTCGCGAACATCTCCTGGCCCCTCAGCACCTCCCCTCTACGAGTCCGAGAGAGGCCCACACTGACTCTGCCTCAGTCAGCTTTTTGTGTCTCGCGAACATCTCCTGGACCCTCGTCATCTACTTGATGATTCTATCCTCTCCCTTGTCCTCTCAATGTCCACTTGTATAATAATCACAAATTGCACTGAATTTTTCATCAAAATTCTGATGGATGCATGGCAATTCTAAGAGGTAAACCCGTAGAGCATACACAATTGTATGGAATGACTAACGAGAAATTACTGTAAATGAATTAAAATGTGTTGGCTTATTTGCTCACCATAAAATTGAAGTGCTAAACTGAAACTTGGCCATTAATTACAATTTAAAGTATTAACATAATGTCTTAATTGCCTAGTCAGCTGGACTTCATTAATCCACCAGAGAACTTCTTAAATCCAATGTATAGGCTTCACATTGTTTTATTCCAAAGAACAAGAGGAAACAATACCAATTCATCTTACCTTACTAAGATGTTCAGGTCCTTTGAACCACGAGTGCCTAAATTCTCCAGTTGTTCATGTAATTCTTCAGTTAGTTGTTCAGTGAATTGACATAGATTGAAAGTCCCTATTTTCCCTTTCATCAGGACATAAAGTTTTTCATGCAGTGCTAAAAAGATATTCTTTGGAATTGATGCTATAAACAAGAAAACTATTTTTAAAAGAAGTAACAACTCCTTAAAACAGTCAATACAACTCTACTATTACTTGATTAGTAGCGAATACTGCCCAAGTTCAGCAAATACATAAAGTAACTTCCTGCAAATAAAGCCAGGTAAAGATTCAAGTTATATTGTGAGACAGTAAAAATGTGCAGGGTAATTGACTTTAAGGGATAATCTGTTAGTGGGTGATTAAAAGGACTCTGGAAAACACAGTTCTAGAGATTTTGTTTTCATTAGCTTTCCACCAACTTTCTGGCTCTGTGGTGATATTTCGAGCCCCTTCCCCCTCCAAATCTGTATTTCAGGAATATTGAAAACACACATCTTTTTATCTACCCCAACATTTTCATGAGCTGCTCTGTCTGCTCAGAACATTTTCTACTTGACCAACCTCACCCCCACCCCCACCCCTATACCCGCAAAGCCTAAATTTCTTCTGCTAATTTCTATTCTTCTTTCACGCATCTTCTTGAATATTCTGCCAGGAGTCCTTTCCTAACCCCATGAATTCCTTTGGCCCCCCCTATTTCCTTTATATTAGCATTCATGCTTCTGCAATGCACACTTCTGGTTGAGTTGAGGTAGTGAGAGTATGAGTGAGTTTTTTAACTATTTCTTTATATTTTTATTTAATCCTATTTTATTTTCTTCAAAGTAACTTTTCAAAAAATAATTTTTAGTTTTGTATTTCATTATCCTACTATGTATAGGTTACAATTTATGTAGGTTAATTAAAAATCATTTTTATCCCTGGCTGGTGTGGCTCAGTGGATTGAGTGCCAGCCTAAGAACCAAAGGGTCAGGGCACATGCCTGGGTTGTAGGCCAGGTCCCCAGTTCGGTGTGAGCAAGAGACAACCGCACATTGATGTTTCTCTCTCTCTTTCTCCCTTTCCCTCTCTAAAGATAAATAAATAACACCTTTAAAAAAATAATTTTTAGAGACTCTGGAGCATTCATCTCTGTGGTAGAGAAATACATGACAGGAATGGGCAGCTGGCTCAAAAGTAAATGTTAACATATTTCATTTGTTAAATAGAAATATTTATACATGAAGGCCCCTGGTGAAGGGCA
>VMDR010004690.1:21545-57783 GCA_007922815.1 Macrotus californicus
CAATGAATCAGCCCTGCATTCTTGGGAAGACAAACGGCCTCAGCATGCATGTCTGTGACCAGGGAAGAAACACAGGTAGACAGCCACCCTGGGAGCATGCTGGGACCAGGACAGTCCAGCAGTCTCTGAGGATAAAGAACTGGTGAAAGGACTCCACTTACCTTAATAGCCCTATGGAATATGTCAGGAAATGCCATTAGTAAAGGGCTTACTAAGCAGTGGAATTCTACTTTCAGGGAGCAGAGCAGCAACATGTGATCAAGCCAAGAGCTACAGCCTGAAGAACATTACATACACAGTAGCAGAACAGTTAGCCACATCTTGGGAGCTGTAACAGGATACAGATTCCAAATATTTTCCAACGAAAATATCAGGGAGGCCGCCTCATCTCTTTCACATGTCTAAGTGAGATCTAACTGTATTAAGCTGCCAATAATTTGTTTTTCAATGACCAAACTCATCATCTACTTTCTTCCTTCTATCCCTAATTCTAAAGAACAAAATAATGGGGCCTCATCATTCTTGATAAGGGAGTAAGAATGTTACTGTTACCTAAAACTACTCTTGGATTTGAATGTCATGTTTCAAATGAACTGTCTGAAGAAGTTCTTTACCTGTGCGATAGACGGGGGTTTGCACCGCAAGTTCAAAATCTACTTCTTTGGACTTGAGAAACACATTAATGCCCTCTTCTTCGGTAACAAAGGTCATTCGAGTTCCCATGGCAAAAACTGTAAATATTGGTCCATACTGGAAAAGAACACATAAATACAAATCACATTAGTAAGCATTTCTGATAAATAAGTTACTGGGCCATGGGTTAGGGCTGAGACAGTGTTCCTCAAGAACCCCAATGCTGAAGTTATAGTCAAGGAAAAATTATTATCGTTACATGTGGTAATTAATTCTAATTTTTGTATCCTCACTTGAGGACATGCTCATAAATTCTGACTGCTTCGGCCAGCTCTAAATTATATAAATTCTAATTTATTCTGTCCTAATAGTTAACCTTCCTTCTGATCATGTTATTACTTACTTGCACCTTCCTTTCTTGGGGTACAAAATAACAATCAGAAATCATTATTAGAAATTTGATTAAACACTGTGATATTTGAACATTGTTTTCAAGATCCAATACCTTATAAGCAACCTATAGTTCAACTTCCTTCAAGAAAAGAGATACAAAATTGCTAACTGCTTTTACCATTAACCCATAGTCACTCAACAATGTCTTGCAATCCTAAAAGGTTCTCTAACTGTTCACTTTCTCACTTTCAAAAACAACCATTTTACCTGTACAACCTGCCCAACCCTCTCCACTGTGAGAGTGGTCCTGCTTCGTAACTCACTGGGAAAATGGAAGCAGTCAAGTAAGAATACGCTCAAAGCAGACACATTTGTACAGAAGGTCCTGCCCCTGGGAAATGCCAACACTCCTTTACTCGGGTTTCAGACTCCATGCTCTCTCACCTTCTCTTTGTTCTACATTTCTGCCTTCTCTCTCCTACATCATCAGGCTGGCCCCCTCTCTCAGATCTCTCCGAGTAGCCTACAAACATACTCTGGTGAGGGGTTTGATTCCAGGAAGTCCATGAACTGTATTGTTGGAAAACATATCATTTTCATTGACCTCTAATGGCAGTTTAGTATTTTCTTCTATTGTGAATACAGGCAGCTAACCACCATCTTATCCATAGTCTATCATTAAATGAACTCACTGTTCCAACTATATTTTCTTAGATTCTGTTTCTATTTGGCATCAGTCATCACAGACCCAATTGTATATGATCTATATTTTTCTTATTGTTGATGCTCTGGCATTGGTAACCTCAGTATTGGGGAGAGGCTGCCCTTCGGGGCTAGCCAATTCCCAAAGGGCTTAGCCAGAGAGGAGCATACCTTTTACAAGCAAACCAACCAATCTACCCAACTACCACCTTATCTGATTCTCAAACACTAAGCCAATAATTCCCTGACCCAAAGTCATCCCGGGGCCAGGTACCAGGCAACTAGAGGCAAGCCCTATAGTCCAATGTTCACAGGCGTTATTCTAAAGTAGCCAATCCTACATTGTTTACCCTGCCCCGCCCCACCTTTCCTGAGGAAGTCCCAATAAAGGGTCTGGCCTAGGCTTTTCTCTTGCTCCTATCTTCTGCTTCCTGAGGGACCCTGGTGCTTTCTCCTGTGGCCCTGCATGACATGCAGTGACCTGCTCCCAGAACTGCGGGTATAATAAACGTTTTCCTTCCATGCCTCCTTTCCATTCCCCTGTGGTCACAGTGACTTTACCATACTCCATCCAACAAATGAGTATACATTCTTAGAACAACCACCGTTACTTTTCTATCCCATTAAAGTGATTATAAATAGCTCTCAATACCATTCATGCTCCTCACTACTTCAATATTACAGTCATTTCTCAATCTGCCAAGCAATGGCGTGTGACCATTCCTGTGACACACTGTTGGGCTCAGCAATCACAGAGCCACCAAAGAGTGAAGTCTCATGTTCTTTCACTAGCGGTCCAGGCATCTATATCGCTTTCCAGTATCCCCTCTCTGTGATTGCTTGCTAGTCGATGCTTAGGAGATGAGCGATGTTCATTGTTTGTTAAACTTCTGTCCAAAGGAGAGTTCTTAAAGTTCCCTTAGGAAAGTGTCCTTTTGTAACATGTACTGGCACCCAGGCCGCAGGGTAGAACAGCCAAGTTCAAACACACTGGGTAGCTGAGATAACTGCTGACAAGTGGCATTTAAAGTAACTTATTGCAAAATGACTGAACGGTGGGAATGACCATGTTCAGTGCTGCAAATTCTGTAACAGTGATTTTTTTTGTCTTATTTGCTTTCCTTTTGTTCTCACTTTTGTGCAGTGTCAGCACTCTGAGTGTTACGAAGTAAAGGCAAGCACAGGCAGCATGTTGAAATGAAGTGCTTGTATTTTCTTTTAGCTTTTTATTTGGAGATAATGTAGACTAACATGCAGGTGTAAGAAATAATACAGAGGTCCCATGTACCCGTTGGTCTGCTCCCCCTAGCGCTGACACCTTGCCAAGCTGTAGCACAGTATCATAACCGAGCTACTGACATCGATAAAGTCAGGTAATATTTCCATCACCACACCACAGATGTCCCTTTTTCAGCCACACCCATTCCCCTCCCATGCCCGCCTCTCCTTAATCCTTGGCAACTACTAATCTGTTCCGCACTTCTTGAGTACTGAATTTTAATAATGTTAGAAAGATAGAATCATATAGTACGGAAACTTTGGAATTGGCTTTTCTTCACAAGGCACAATTCACTTGAGATCCATCCAGATTGTTATGGGTAGGCATAGTTCATTCCTTTACGTTTTGACTAGTATTCCACGCTAGAATGTACCATGGTTTGTGTTCTTTTCAGTTTCAGGCCGTTACAAATCAAGTTGCAAAACATTCATGTGCAGGTTTTTGTGTAAACATAAGTTTTCATTTCTCTAGAAGTGCCCAGACGTGCAATTGCCGGGTCATGTGGACCAGTATTTCCATCAGCAATTTTCCCATTTTACATTTTATATTTCCACCAGCAATGTATGAATGATCTAGTTTCTCGGTATCCTTATTAGCATTTGGGTGCTGTCATTTTTTTTATTTAGCCATTCTGATAGGTGTGTAGTGATGTCTCATTGTGGTTTTAATTTGCATATCCCTAATTGTGAATGATGTTGAACATTTTTTCATGTGTTCACTTGTCATCTGTGTATCCTCTTCAGTAAATTGTCTGTTCCTGATATTTTCCCATTTTCAAATTAGATTGTTGTTTTTTTTCCTTTAATCTTGAGTGTTGAGGTTCTTTATGTATTCTAGATACTAGTCCTTTGTTACACATGTGGCTTGCAAATATTTTCTTTCAGTTTATGGAATCAGTGACTGTGGACTTTCATGCTAAAATATTTCCATTTAACAAATGAAAATATGTTAATATTTATTCTTGGGCCAGATTCGATTTCTCTCATGTATTCCCCTACCACACAGAAGTTGAATGTGCTAGGATATCTAAAAATTATTTTTAATTAACCTGCATAAAATGCAACCTAGACACAATAGGATGATGAATACAAAATTACAAATTATTTTTGAAAAAGATACTTTAAAAAATAAAACAGGATTAAAGAAAAATATAAAATAATAGTAAGTTTAAAAAAACTCTCACTCTCACGACCTCCACCCAATCAGGAGTGTGTATTGTAGAAGGAGCATAAACATTGACATAAAGGGAAGCGTGGGGACAAAGCCATTCATGGCGTGAGGAAACCAGACATGTTCAAGCCATTAGAATACAGGTCTATTTGAAAAAATAACTGTTTTTTAAAGAAGAAGATGAACTTCCAATTTTGATAATGACATCATGGCTACTTCTTTCAGAATTTTCCCACTTCTTTCCTGGAAATCACACCAAGTCAGAAGGAGAATGGAACAAATACATGTACAAGCAACAGACTAAGCTAAACAATAAGAAGAAAATCTACAAACTACAGACGTGTGGCCCACAGCACCTAAAACCAGCAGAACTGGCAGTGGAAACTCTAACGGTATGGGGGTGGGGGGGGCAGGGGAAACAAGGAATACGCAGGGTGTTCAACCCTGAAAGCTCAGAAATATACACTCTGAGATAGAAGAAGGCAAAACACAGCGTTGGAGCCACTCCAAGATGGGCTTAAATAAGCAGACCAGGGATATTGAGGGAGGGAGCAAAAGATCACACAGAAACTATTCCGAGAGGTCCAGAAAGCATCATTTTCTGTAAGTGAAGAGACACCATGAAGACAAGAGTTGTGTCTCTTAGTAGCAGCAACTGATGAAGAAAGGCAGTGAGAATTCAAGTCTGGAAGATGAGACCCTGAAAGGGATAAGAGCCATGGATCATGTCTGCACAGGGGCACTATATTTTCACTGCAGCAAACAGAGGACAGAAAACTTAACCTGAGACACCCGGAAAGCAGCTACTTCCAACCAAAACCTTTTGCTGACACCTGGTCAAAGACAAGTCAACTCTTTAAAATATGGTTAAACAAACAGGAAAAATTCAGCATTATAAAAAAAAAATGTTTTTTTAAAAAAGAGAATTTCCTGATAAACTCACTGAAAATATTTTGCTAAAGAGTACATAAACACTGAAATGCAAAATTCTTGTGAGTGAATTAAAAACTTAATGTAATAATTGCAGCTGCAAAGAAAGTAAACAAAGCTATAAGAAACCGTGGAAGAAATAACCAGACAAAAGAGGAAAATTAGGAAATAAAGGAACTCAGGAAAGGAAAAGGGCATTTCTGAATAAACAACAATAATTACATGAAGTACAAGGGAGACTATATATCCCGCAAGAAAAAAAAAGAAAGAAAAAGAAGACAAAGAAAGTCTAAGGAAAAGAGAGTATAGAAATGTGAAAAATGCAACACAGAAAATGGAAATAAACATGAAAAGAATGACAAGGGAAATGACAGCTATAGAAGACAGGCCACGGAGATTAACACTATGCATAACTGGACCTCTTTCCCAAACTCCAAATTCATTTTCCCAACTGCTTAACTCAACATCTCCACGCCAACGTCTACCTTATCTAAAGCTGAACTTTCCTTCCCATGAGTTCTTGCCCCTAACATCTGATGGCAATCTACTTTCTAGTTTCTCAAGCCAAACTGCTTAGAACCATTTTCGAGCCTTTTCATTCTTTCACACACATTTTGTTGCTTCCACTTTAAAAATATATCCAGCCTCAAACTTCCACTGCTATCACCATGGTCCAAGGCACCAAGATCTTAAACTTGAATTATTACAATAATCTTTATATTATTTTTCTTCTTTTACTCATATATCCCTGTTTTTAACAGAGTAGTAGCCAAAGTGACCCTTTAAAACACTCAGTTTTCCTAGATCACTCCAAATTACAGACACATTTACACTTTGAAAGTGATCATTTACACATACACTTGCACATGCATAAATGACATTTGTTGCTACATTACTTATAATAGCAAAATATGAGAAAAAATAGCCCCCATTAAGTGACTGCCTAAATGAACTATGGTTCAGGGAATACTTTGCAGGTTTTAAAACAAATGCAAATTTCTATTTAGGATGTGGTAGAACCAGGGGGGCCAAGGATCTCACTGCCAACTAGAAAAAGGTGAATACATTACAAAGATCATATTTTTAAAAGCAACAGAGAATGGGGGAAACAATAAGAACTAAACGGGCTAAAACTCTACAGAGGAGAGAGTGGTGCAAAAGGGAAAAAACAATTGGTCACTATTGATTTCCCTGATGAATTCTGGGTATGGGCTGAAGGTCAGGACTGAAATAGGCACCTTCGAAGTGTCTATAGTTATCACAATACTTAACGGTGAAACACAATACATGCTTGTCTAGTCCCACCACTTTTATTGCACAGAATATTAGAGATCCTACCGATTGTAATAATGCAAGAAAAAACGTCATGGGGAAAGAAGGAAATAAGTGTATCTGTTTCCAGAACATATTGTTTATGTTCAAAAACTCTAAGACATCTACAAAATAACTATTGGAACTAGTAAATGAACTTAGTAAGACCACACGATACAAAGTTAATATACAAAAATAAACTGTACTTTTTATGTGCCAGCAGGATACAAGAAGAAAACAAAAATGAAAACAATTACAATAGCCTCAAAAATATAAAATACATAAGAAAATAATTATGAATCGCAAGCAAGACTTCACTGCCAAAAATTACACAATATTTCTGAAGGAAATTAGATAATTAAATAAATGGAGAGTATACAGGATTCATAGATTAGAAGACAATATTGTTATAAAGCTATTCACCCCTAATTTTTCTACAGATTTAACAAACTTCCAATCATAATTCCAGCAGTCTTTATAACAGAAATTGATAAGCTAAAGTTAAAATTTATATTAAAATTCAAATTTAAATAATCTTGAATGGCAAGACAACTACAAAAAATAGTGTAGAGAACTTTCACTGCCTGATTTAAAGATTGACTATAAAACTATATAGTATTTGAGACGGTGTAATGCTCACAAAGGACTGGTCGTGTAAGTCAATGGAATAGGATAGAAAAGCCAGAACTAGATCTACACATATACAGTCAATTAATTTATGAAGAAAAGCTGTAAAGGTGATGTAGTGAGGCAAGAAAAGTCCTTCAAGAATGATACTGGAACAGCTGGACATCCAGATAGGGAATAAAAATGAATCTCACCCCTTACTTACACCACACACACAAAAAGTTAATCAAAGTGGATCACAGACCAAAATGTAAAGTCTAAAACTATAAACTTTTTAGAAAACACAATAATCTTTGTGACCTTGCTTGACCTTTTAGACAAGCTTGTAAAAAGGTTCCCTAAACATTATCAAAATCATATGCCTAAGGAAGGCTATTGGAGACGAAGGGGAATTTCTTTTAAAGATAATATTTTCCGTCTATCAAACTAGCAAGAATTACGGTTCCTTGTGTGGGCCAGGATATGAGGAGCTAGGCAATCTTTTAGATACACTCAAAAGAAAAAACAACAACGTATATTGTTAAATCCTTTTGCAAGGGCAACACAGTAACATAAACAATTTAAATGTTCCTGTCCATTTTTAGGAGTTTATTCTGAGGAAACAATGGGCTAAGTGCAAAAAAATACAACCACACAATATGCATACACATGAGAATGTTCAGTGAACCATTGGTTGATATAGAGAAAAAAGTGGGCAGTATTCTATATATTCTTTTTGCAAAATATGCTACATATTTTTAGGGCAAAAACGTCGACTACAACAACCATTTCTAATCTTAGTGTCCAATGAAAATGGATTTCATCATCATTAAATAATGTCACCGGTCGAAAATACATGGCCGGCTAAATCTGAAAAGACCAGGTCTGCAAGCAATTTTTACAGCAGCCTGGTGTTAACGCCGATTTGGATACTAACTTATTATGCTTTTTTTCACAAACTGAAAATTACGCTTGTCTTTCCCAATTATTGCAAGCATTTACTCCGGATTTTTTGATGATGAAGTAACTAGCACTCATGCTAGTCTGCTTCCAAAAAGGCAGTTAGTAACAAACTGCATTGTACTTCATAACTGATAAAAATGTATTTCTTTTGAAAAGCCCTTCATAAGACATAGTTGTTGAGGAATTCACAAATGATTAGCTCGTTTAATTGAGGATAGCAGGTATTAATACGTTCCCCGTGTTCTAATATTAAATTTGAGATCCAGTGAAAGAAAATAAAAAAGAGAACATTACCTTCTCCGGAAACCACACCTGGTAAGGAAGGCCACATACCTTGAATCTTGCTTTCTCTATAAATTCTAGAGGGGCTTTCCCAAAGTCAAATGCAGCTCCAATCCAAGGAATCCAGCCCCTTATGCACGGGGGTTCACGCAAGTTCTTCCACTGAAGGAGTAACAAAAGAGCAATACAACCTAGGATTATAATCACTGATGGGAAAATTAGTTCCATGTTTTTGTCTAGCACCTTCCAGAATCAGAGAAAGAAAAACCCTGCTGCCGTGGCACTTGATCCTTCTCTCAGGGATAGACACCATCCACCAGACCTCGCAAAGTTTTTGCTGCAACTTTTGCAGCTTTCTTCGCCTTTTTAACTGTAGCCGCCTTTCCCCGCCCCAAATTTTAGATGACTTTTGCATCATCGGTCCCTCCCACTTCTCTTTCAAGTCTTGGCCAACCAGGACACAATGCTGGGGCTGGACCAAGGTCGGCGGGCGGGTTCCGAGGGGCCAAGAGGCCGGAACGGGCGCTGTTGCCATGGAGACCGGGGGCGTGGCGCAGCGAGTGCCTCGCTCGCAGCCAATCAGAGAATGCGACCCGAGAGGCTCAGAGTCCCGAGGACTGCATTTCCCAGAAACCCTGTGGGCTCCGTGTTGTTTTCGGCTGTTGAGTCTGCTGGACCACTGAAGCCTGGGGCTGCTAGGAAGGCTGCGGGTTCGCAGGGCCCGACAGACGGAGCCGAGCGAGGGACATGGTCTCTGCCGCTCCATTCGTGGGTTGAGGAGAGGCCGCTCTGGTAGGGTGGCAGGCCAGCCACCGCGCAGGGCGCCGGCCAGAAGGGGTGCACTGTCGTCCTTTACTGCTGCTGAATGTCCGTCCCAGAGGATGAGGAGAGGCTTTTGCCACTCACCCAGAGATGGCCCCGAGCGAGCAAGTTCCTACTGTCTGGCTGCGCGGCTACCGTGGCCGAGCTAGGTACCCGGCCGCCCACGCCTGGGCCTCTGCAGCGAGCGGTTGAGGCTCTTTGCTGGGGTTGGGGTGGGGTCCGGGAGGGTGGCGAGGGTTGGGGGAGGGGAGGTACGTGGCAGGTGGCGTGGTTCCCGATGTGTGGCAGTCCGCGAGGCAGCGCCCTGTCCTTCACACGTGTCCGGCAGATGTGACAGGTCGGGGCAAGGCCAGCTTTGTGTGGAGGAGGGACTGGAGGTCACTAAGTCTTTGCCTTCCAATTTCGTCTCCCTCAGAGATGTGCAGTTGTGCCCAAACCTGTACTTTTAGAGGCTTCACGAGCTGACGTTCCTCTGTAGGAATCATTTTCCCTTTAATGAGGTTGACCTTTTGAAAAACACAATCCACTCTTTACCCTTATTGAAATAATCTCTGTGATTTATATTCTTACACAGCCTCACTACATGATGGTCTTTGGGTTTCAAATTGTGGACCCAACTTGTGGAACTTCAATTATTAACCTGTCACACTTTTGAGCATCTACTCAGCATTTACCAGTTTTATCACTTTGAGCTTAACTGTGTTTACCTTGCAGGTTTCTGAGAAACCAATAATATATAAATGCAAAATCCCAGGCAGGGCACCCAATAATCTTGCCATCATAATAATACTGCAGTCCTAGATTCCGTAGAGATAGGTTAAAAAGACTCAGCCCTGACCTCTTTAAAGGGTGGTGGGGAGACATGCAGAGACAGACAACTGCATTGTGCTCACACTAATAAAGGTACTATTAAGTATAAAAGCATAGAGAGGAACAGGTACATCTGAAGAAGCAAGTGAGAGGAAACCTAAGAGGCCACCTAGAGCAGAATGATGACGCCCTTGCATGAGCAGGTGGTGTTTCTTCCAAGGATTCTGTGAGTCTTGTCTACATGTTCCCTGTGAAGCCTTCTCTGTGCATTTTAAGATTACCCTTTCATTTTCTCTCCCATTAAAAACAAACAAACAAAAAGCAACAGCCCTGATGTGTTATCATTTGTAAATGTTCTGTTCAAAAATGAGTTTATTTTGTTTTTCTGGCAGAGCCAGCACATGATCCCTTACTTTGCCCTTTGTGCTCCTCCACTCTTGCCCTTTGGACTCTACTTTTTTCTCTGTCCTTCCAAAACTGATGGAGAGCTATTTTTATTCATTGTTTTTACTGAAATACAAACGATCCACTTTTTTAAAAATGAAAAAGCAGATTTCTAAATGATTATATGTATTTCCAGTGCTTTTTAAACTTATGTTACCAATGGTTTTTGTAAAGGAACATTTCTTTAATTCATAATAATTAAAAATTCATGGAGAATTGTGGATGGGCCAAGGTGGGAGGTAGGGAAAATCAAAACGTGAGATGGTTTTGAGTGTAGAACGATTTAGGATCAGAAGCCAAAGCATTACTTAAGTAACCAGCAAGGAAAAGTTACTTTGAGAGGCATGATTATGCGCATATAGAGGCTTCTATATCTCAAGACTTTTCAAGTTTCATATTTCAATGAAGCATTGCTTGAATTCTCTCTATGTAAACTACTTCTGTTTTAGGGAAACTATCAGCAAGATACAAACTTTCTAAAGACCAGTGGTAAGATTTAATATTCTCTTCCACTCCGTTTTCTCTTGGAAAAGGTATATCTATGGCTCTGTACCAGGTGATTGTCATTGAATAGATTTACATAATGTGAATAATGTTTATGAACTTATCTGAAGCTGGTCATCTCAGTTATTTGGAACATTGTGTAATATAAAGTTATAAGTGTGATCTTCCTAATGTGGACTAGTTAGCTTTATTCTATTTCAAGGTAAAAGATCTATCTCTAATGCAAAATGTAATCATTAGAAAAAAATTTTCAAGTACAATTGGTACTTATAAGGAGGTCATGCATAAGACTTATCAGTGCTGGAAAAACAGCTCAGTATGTGCTTTCGTAGAAGGACTATGAAGTGTGCCACCTTCGTATGTAAAAGATGACATTATAAACTTCATACTGCATCTTCTGTATCTCAAGCAACAGGTTAGTGATTCATCTGCATGTGAACATCACCCAAGAAATTAGAGAGTTCACCTTCATCTGGCATTTAAGAACCTAGTATAAGTACTACAGTATTGCAAAAGTCACCTTAGATTTTCAGCATAATTGCAATCAAGAGGACATCACAAAATATATATACCTGAAATTATTCTCATTGGAAAGCACAAATTAAGGAGGAAAATAAATTATAGGCTGAAATTTCTGTTTCTAATAGCTCATTTCTTTATGGTGTTCCTTTTGTTAGTATTTACCCCCCCGATATCCTCTGCCACCTCCTCCCGACCAGTCCGCTCCCCCCACCACAATCACCGCTGATGTCCATGTCCATGAGTTCTTTTGAAATTCCTGAATTAAAAAAAACAACAACAAAGACTTGTCACATTTCCCCCCTGGTGATTTGGAGGTGCTCTGGTATAGTGATTTGTAAATTTGGGTGTGTATAATAATTAACTGATTTCTAACCTCCCATCAACCTACTGAGAATCCATAGGTACGGAGTTCGGAATTCTATAATTTTAATAATTTCCCTAGCTGATTCTGATGTAGTCTAAAATTTGAGAGCCACTGCTCTTGTGGCAACTAAACTATGAGTCCTATGATTTTAGAATTTCTGTTTGTTTCTCTGAGTATTATGGGTTTCCCCCTCGTTTTGTTTTGCTTTGTTTTTGTTAGCTACCTTTCCCCTCGATCTCACAAAAACTCGACTCCAAATGCAAGGAGAAGCCGCCCTTGCTCGGTTGGGAGACGGTGCAAGAGAGTCTACTCCCTATAGGGGCATGGTGCGCACAGCCCTAGGGATTATCCAAGAGGAAGGCTTTCTCAAGCTCTGGCAAGGAGTGACACCCGCCATTTACAGACACGTAGGTATTTATCTTGATTCTGGCTGGTAAGTTTCTGGTTTCTGTGTTTGTGCACTCTGCTTTCTGTTGAGCTACATCCAACAACCAGTTAGCTTTTTCTACTAATGTGATGAATAAATATATAGTCTCTTAAGAAGGAAATTAACTACCAATTGTTAGAAATGCATGTAGAATTTTTTTAGGGCTAAACTGTCATCTGTAGTACACTTGAAAATAATTAACCAAAAACAATGATGCAAATATGGCAAAATGTTAGGAATTAATTAATCTTAATGATAGCTATTGAAGGAGTTATATATTGTTTTCTCTACTCTGTTTCAAAATTTTCCAAATAATTTTTTTCAAGCTTAAGAAAGAAAATATGCATAGTTGATATTTTTCTCCACTTCAGAAACTTTAAACACAAAGTTAAAAGTTGTTATGTTCTTTGAAAATTAAAATATATTTGACCATAATGCCGAATCTCACCAGTCTCTGTCCCATATGTTAGAAACCAGGCTATTCTGAAAGAGAGCAAGCAAGAATGAGCATCTACCCCAACTCTGGCAGGAGAGTAAGTGGAATGCAGGCGCTTTTCGCCCCAGTTCTCCAGGCTGCCTAGTCAGCTGTGGGGCCTCTAGTCACTCGTAAAGGAAGATAGTCATATGCTACTACAGCCAATGAGAACACTTCTCTGCTCTGCTCCCCAAGTGGTACAAAGATAGGAGTTGTTGGGTTTTCAGCTCGTGGACGGGAGAACATAAACTTGGCTTCAAAAGGTGGTAGGACAGGCGTGGCATTTTTCTCTACGTTCATAATGCTTCCTCAACTCTGACGGGTCCCTTTATTGGAGAACTGTCTGGTAGTAACTACCATCTTACTATTTTTAAAGCTTTGGTTCTTCAGATGAGTAAGTTAGAGTGTATTCATTAAGAACAATCCAGAAGTGTACATAAAGACTGTTGTTGTTTTGGTACTTTGTATATTTTTTTAACATCTTGAAATATGTCATCAAACTTCCTGAAAAATCAAGGAAAATTCTCTATGTGGATATCATGTACTGATTTTAATGATTTTTATTTTCCATCCTTTTTTAATACTTTCTCCTTTGTTTCTCATTATTGTCTTGAATTTCATTTCTCTTTATTTGTATTTGTTGACCACCATATATGATTTTACATTGAAGCTTAATTTCATATGTTTGACATTTGACTGAAAAATCCCTGTGCGGTGATAAATTATCCAATGAAGTCATACATGTTTATTGGATGAAAATGCCCGCTGTGTACCAAGCTCTGTACTAGGGCGTATAGAGTAATGAAAACCTACCTTGAAAACCTCGTGACTTTATGGAAAGGTGAGCAAGAAAATCAAGTTACTCGCTAATCAATATGACAAATGCCGTATTAGCTGTGTCCCTACCTAGTTCTGTGGGGACAGGGGAAGCATAGCAGGTGCAGTGACAGCCTGCACACACTGGAGAAAAGGTCAGAGAGCACTTTCTGGAAAAGCAGTTCTCTGAGTTGAGCTTTGAAGACAAGGAGAAGTTAGCAAATCAGAGAAGGGAGAGTCCTTTCAAGAAAGATCAGACAGCCTGTGAAGGGGCCCAAGGCTGAACAAGGCCTCCCACGTGTGCAGAAACCAGGAAGTCCATGCATCAGCAGCACAGGCTGCGTGAGGAAAAGTCGCAGCCAGAGAGATGGCCTGGGCCAGCTCAGAATGTCCTCTTCCTCAACATGTGGCTGAATTCACCTTTTTGTACGATCTCTTTCACACAGTGTACTCTGGAGGTCGAATGGTCACATACGAACATCTCCGTGAAGTGGTGTTTGGCAAAAGTGAAGATAAGCATTATCCCCTTTGGTAAATTTTGTTTTGCTGTTGCAATAATATGCTGTTGCTCCTAAGGTTTTAATGTTTTATCCATTAAATTTATATAAAATCATGTATTTGTACCAAAATTGCCTCAAGTTACAGGCTTAAAATAATAACTATTTACAGTATAAATCCAAATAATTGAGCCTTCACTGCACATTGTATACAAATGTTTATGTAAAAATTGTGTATATATGTATTATTTAATATTTTAATGTTTAAAAATTGTTATAGAGCATCTTCTGTATTCTGATTTCCACTGAGAAATCCTGGGCTTTAGAATAACACAGGGATGGACTCAAATTCCTGCACTGCCAACACATAACCTGGGCAGACTGCGCCACCTTTTACGTCTTCAGTTTCCCAGCTGTGGAAGTAATACCAACAGTGGGCTTTGGTTTTCATAAGATTAGGAGAGATGATGATTAAAGTTCGTATCACTTATAATATTTATAACAGAACAGAGAAGTAGTGGTTATTATAAATAGCAGACATAAAACTACAAGTCAATAAAATATATAAAGAATACAAATAAAAATAGAGAAAGGACATCAACAGGCAATTCACAAAAGAAGAGAAATAAATATTCATTAAATATTTTAAAGTGTTAAACTTACAGGTAATCAGAGAAATTAATTAAAACTCTCTTTTAACCACTGAACTGTTAATGAGAATGTAAGTCACTTTTTGGAGCATAAATTACCTGTTAAGATTTTTAGATGTGTAATTCTTTGACTCAGCAATTCTTTCTTTATGATTATAATCACTACAGAATACTTGGACTGTGCATAAAGACACACACAGGTATTAACTGTAGCAGTGTTGATAAGAACGATTTTTTAAATTTAAATAACTAGTAATTTGGAAGTAGATAAATTGTGATATAGTTATATAGGGAAGCATATCACAGCTTTGAAAGAGTGAGGTAGATTTTATATGACATATAAAGATGTTCATAATATCTTTTCTGGGATAAAAAATAAATTCAAATCACAACTACAAGAAAAGGACAATAAGCAGAATTTCACCTTCTAGGCAAAATCTCTTGGCCTTGTTTTTGAAAAATTGTAATGTACTAAGCTATACTAATTGCTTTCCCAGAGTTAGTGATTTCTAATTCCCTCCAGAAGGGGAAAGATAGGTAAGAAGTTCAAAGGAAACACTTTCCCAGGAAGCCAGCTCTCAGGGTGCACTGGTATGATGTCCTCTGACACGGGACAATTTATTCAGTCAGTAGGTATTTACTGAAAAACCTACTGATTATGGTATGCCAGTCTCAAACTTGATACTGAGGTTGTAGCAGTAAAAAAGACATATCCCTGCCATCACTGACCTCACGGTAATAAGAGACAGATGCCTAAACAATTAGAACCATGTAACAATTATAGAGCGGTAATGGCAATGAGATTTGCAAAGGAAAAAACAGTGATCTACTCTGCTCGTCACTGCGAGGAGAAATGGTACTCTCATAGGCTGTGGGGGCGGGGGGGGGGGGAGTGTAAGTTGGTAAAAGTTCCATAGAAAGCAGTTTGGCAGGATCAAATGTCACGTACACGTTCACCTTTCTCTGTGGAGACTTATGCTGGTTGTATGAATTTTGGTGTGCCCATAAGATGGAATTCTGTGAGGCAGCTCTCTGATGGACTGATAGGGATAACCTTCAGGTACACTATTAGGAAAAAAGTCAAAGTGCAGAACAGTATGCAGCCTGACATTCGACATGTGTGCCTTTAAAAAGAAATATTTACACACACGTTTTTGTGTGCCTAAGACTGGGCTCCACGCTCAATGGAGTTCCACCTTAGCTGCACCACTCACTGGTTGTGCAATCAGAGCTGTCAGTTAACTGCTTTATACCTCGGTTTCTTCATCTGTAAGGAGGAAATAACAGTGGTACTAATGTTGTAGAGTTCATATGAAAATTAGACATTTTTTAAATGCTTACAGCAATGCCTGCCATAATAAGCATTCAGTGAATGTATAATTATTATCTCTAGAAAGGCCTAAGAAACTAGTCATAGCGGCTGCCTCAGGAGGGAAACTGGGACTAAGACCCATTGCTACTGTATGCTCATTTGACCTCTTTAAGCATCAGAGTAAAAGAAAAGAAAATAGCCTCATTCTCCCAAGATACTCTTGCAGTAATCTAGAAAAAGGTGTTTGGGGCCTGGACCGAGACTAGAGCAGCTGGAATGAGGATCAGAGGACAGATTCAGAGCATGTGGAGGTACAACAGTCGAGACTTGATCACTACTGATGCTGGGCGGGGGGGCGGGGGTAGGAGAAGGAAGAGTCCAGGGACACAAAGAGATTCTTCAGAGAGTGAAAAGCTTTCAGACCCTCCTCAGTGTGAGAAACTAATAATGCAGAAGTTTATAAGACTTGACTTAGCAGCCGTTGTTATACCAGCTGCATCTACA
The DNA here is from genome assembly GCA_007922815.1 of Macrotus californicus. Lineage (NCBI taxonomy): Eukaryota > Metazoa > Chordata > Mammalia > Chiroptera > Phyllostomidae > Macrotus > Macrotus californicus. The sequence goes on from VMDR010004690.1 coordinate 37,962, forward strand.
CTGCTTTTGTTCTCCTGTGATCAGAATTAAACTTCAGTTCGATTATCAGTTCAAATGTTTGTGTCTCTGGAGCAACTGCCCTTCCTGTGAATTTCAGGCCATGTAAGGCCTCGGAAACCAGATTTGAATCTCAACTCCTTGTGGTACTTTAACCTTTCTATTTGTAAACAGACAGACCGCCTATTTCTTCTGTGATTTGTTTGGATCTATTCCTTTTTGTCTTAAATCTTATGCAGGGGCTGTGCCAGCGAGGTATTGTTCATTGCAACATTTGTGAAATTAATGGTAGCCCTTAAAAATGTATCTCCTTTTATAATCAGGAAATCAGTGATTGGAGGGATGATGGCTGGTGTGGTCGGCCAGTTCTTAGCCAACCCAACTGATCTAGTGAAGGTTCAAATGCAAATGGAAGGGAAAAGGAAACTGGAAGGAAAACCACTGCGGTAAGTTCTCCAGTTAACTGATAACCTTTCTTTTCCCCTTTGCCCCCATCGTATTTTGAACATTTACCTAATGGACATATGCATTTTTGTAATCCGACTCTCAGTAAAGACATTAGTTCCAACTTTTAATTTGTAAGTTGTATCCATTAAGAGAAGAGCTGAGAAGGATCTTTTCTTTGCACGGTAAGGTGTACATGTTCTCTACCAGACAAATTATATGTGTGTTGCTTTTCCTAGCCAAGGCAGCTCGATGTAAAGAGTTTGACCATTAAAATTTGCCCTGGTGGGAATCCCAGTTTTGCCATCACCGCTTGGTGGTGTGAAAGTCACTTAACATTTTTCCTCTCAGTTTCTTTGTCATTACGAGGGGCCATCTCCAAAGGTTTGCGTGACAGACTGCCTGGCTGATAAGGTGCCACAACCTTGGGTTCCTTCCCTTTCTCCCTGAGAGAAGGGAGACGGCAGAGTTGACCTTGCAAATGTCCTCCCTGTCAATTCTGCTTCTCCTCTTTTTTTTTTTTTTTTTTTTTAAGATTGTGTTTATTTTTACAGAGAGGGAAGGGAGGGAGAAAGAGAGTGAGGGAAACATCCATCAGTTGGATCTCACGTGCCCCCAACAGGGGACCTGGCCTGCATCCTAGGCATGTGCCCTGACCCAGAATGGAAATGGGGACCTTTCAGTCTTCAGCAGGATGCTCAACCCACTGAGCCATACCAGTCAGGGCCTGCTCCTCTTTTTTTTTTTTACCAAGTTTAGGGAAGTTTTAAAATTATGCCTTTGTGATATAAAATCCTCCTATTGCATTACCCTATGTTACCAAAGTTTCCTTTTTTCCAAGGGCTTCATGTTCAACGATTCATAAACAGACTACTTACTAGTTTCCTTCAGGAAAGTGGCAAAATCTTGCAGCTAAATATGGACCCCCTCCCAGGAAACAGGAAAAGTGCAGGACGCCTTGAGCTGAGTATGAAAGGGTCTGATCCTCTGAAGACTGCGGGTCTGTGGCTGAGCCAGAGCTGAAGGAGGGCTTGGTGCCTCCTTTGGGAGTTCCCCACTGACCAAAGCTCTTCCCTCTGCTGCTCCCTAGTTGACTCAGGAGAAATGCACATAGAGGAGAAAAGGGATCCACTTCCATTTAACCCAGTAGTTTACAGAGCCCCAGGGCCTATTTTGTCATCTGGTAACAACATCTAATACTCAGTAGCAGGAAGAAGTACTGTGGCCTTCACTGGATACATGGAAAGAACCAACTGTTGGGATCCAGAAATATCTGTGTCTTTAACCGATTACCTCGATTCTTTCCCCTCTCTTGTCTTTAATGTTGGAACTTTTAATAAAAAAAAAACATTGAATGTTGTTGTAAAGAACATAAACCTTGGGATCAGACAACTGGGAATTCAAATCCAGGCTTTACCACACTTTAATTCTGTGACCCTAGTCAGTTCCCTAACCTTTCTAAGCCTCAGATTCCTCAGTTGTAAATTGGAATAATAATACACACTTCATAGAGTTTTCAGAAATAAAATGTACTTTATGTCTGTAAAAAAGTCTGGTGCTTAATAAGTGCACAAGAAATTTTAGCTACACTGACCGTTCGTGAGCATAACTCCCCATAACAGCATGGAGCATAATAGCAATACTCACGCCTCGTAAACAGGTCAGGTTGTCTCTCTGGTGAAACAGAGTGGAAGGCCTGAGGAAAAGCCACGCAGCTAACAAGTAGTAAAGGCAGCATTTGACTCCAGGTATTAGTAAGTATATAAAATCCAGACTTCTGTTTTATACCAGAGATTTTCAGATTTGGTTCATGGCTCAGTACCATTTTTTAATCTGTATATAGAAAAATAAGCAAAATAAGAACAAAATAGTAAATTTTGATAAAGTGAAAATTATTCAGTTTTAAAACCTCTTATGATGAGGGTGTCCTTCCTACTTTTGAGCCTAAAAATATAATTTCTTTTTTGACATTATATGAGAATCAATATTTTTTTAAAGTTATCTGGTGAAATCATAAAATTTGCAAGTTTCCCACAGAGCAGTAAAATGAACTCAGAGGTATGATAACCACTGTTCCCCCTATAAAATAACATGGGCACTAATTATATAAAATATGAAGAATTTTAATCTGTTCAAAAATCTGAGAAGAGGATGACACAGTTTATAAAGATTTCCATTAAAAATGTTTAATTAAATGTTGACCTTTTTTCCTCAAGGATTATTAAATTTATCTGAAAAATAGACTTATGTAGATTGCTCTAATTTCTAACAATTCCAGATAATTCCGATGTTATTTTACTCCGAATCATAACAGCTGTAGGCAATGCTTATCCAGTTGCCTTCCACATAAAGGAATGCATACAGTTTTACATGTCATTATTATCTTCCTTCAGATTTCGTGGTGTGCATCATGCATTCGCAAAAATCTTGGCTGAAGGAGGAATACGTGGGCTTTGGGCAGGCTGGGTTCCCAATATACAAAGAGCAGCGCTCGTGAATATGGGAGGTAAGGGAGACTCCACTGAATTCTGAAATCAACCACAGCAGGGAAAATGAACAGCGTTATTATGTTTCGTCATATGTATGGGCAACAGCCTTCTTTTACGTTGTAGTGTCCTAATTAAATATTTCCCTGGAGCATTTTCACTCTTTTGTATCGGGATATGTGAAAAAGATTCTGAAAAGTAAGCGAATCGTGACAATAAAGATGTAAGACCAAATTATTTCTAAGGTTTCCTCTCTGCCCCATACCTGTCTCTAAGATTCAGAAGACATTCATGTTGACTAAATAAATACTTAAGCCTTCGTTTTCTTTCTGTTGCCAGATTTAACCACGTATGATACGGTGAAACACTACTTGGTATTGAATACACCCCTGGAGGACAACATCATGACCCACGGTTTATCTAGGTAAGTGATTGTTTTAGTCTTAGACTCTGTTGTTTTCTTCAGAAAACAATAAAATGGGTGAGACAAGACAAAGTCGTCGAATGTTTCAGATTAAACCTCCCCAAGGATTGGCACCTTGATGGGGTTCTTCTGGGGTCAGATTCTGATGATCAGCTCTCCACATCAATTGAGCAGATATGTTTGAGCACCTTTTATGTTAAAGGCACTGGGTAGGCCCTTATACTCAGTACAGAAGGTAAGCCCAACTCCTTCCTAGGAAGTTTACCAAGGCAGACAACACGACAGGTATAAAAACACTGCACAGAAAATGCTAAGAGAAAGTGAGTAATTACTGTAGAGATCAGAGGAGGGAGAAGAAACAACCATTTGCAAGGGCCTGACAAAGGAGACAGAATTAGATGCGTGTTTTGAAGGGCTATGGCTCTTGACAGAGGCAGGGAGAAGAGCGTTCCAGGAAGGAGGAATACGCGCCTTAATCCCTTGGCAGCACAATTTCAAATACCCATTACAGTGAGTTATTGTATAGATGTCTAGTGTCCTTAACATTATAGTGATTTTATTTAGCTTCTGATCTTGTTTCCAAATTCTAGAACACTTTATGCTATTTAGACAACCCCAAAAGTATATTGACCACTTCAAACCAATTATATATATATATACACAAAAATATAAATGATTCATATTCATAATTCAGGTTCACCTTAACTAAATCTTCCTAGGGTAGTATTTCTTCATTCCTCTCCTTTTAAAATAAGTGTTGTCTTTAGTGTTGCTGGGGCAGTCTCTTTATACATCTTTGTTCACTGTTCCTTCCCATTTCAAACTCTCACCCAGATGTGTGTGTTCACAATCTACATGCACCACACCTTCTCTGGCAGTAGTCGGCTCCTCTTTCACAGAAAACTGAGGCTTTTAAGGGCCCTCCCACTTATACCTCCATCTCTGTAAACATCTGTATTGTATCTGTGGTCACCCTGACTTTATTTCCTTCACGGTCTTTGTGCATGCTGGTCCCTCTTCACCAGTGTCCACCCGGTCAAGTCATTGTGAGACTTATCTTTCAAGGCGCTTGTGTGTACCAGTGTTATGCTGTACTCTGGGAGCAGGTTATTCAGGTCTGTTTGGAAGTCCCACCGTGATACTATCTCTCTTTCTTTTACATTACCTTTCTAGCCAAATGGTCTTTGAAATCCCACACTTCTAACCTAAGATTCATGCGTTTCCCAACAGGAATAAATCTGCTTAACGCACACTACACCCCACAGATGTGTCTTTTATTGGAAAGACTTAAGATTTCCAGCTGTATATAATCTGAAATAACAGCTTTATTCTTCTCCAATTCAGGTTTTGAGAAAATGGGATGATTGGTATCGGGTTCATTTCTGAGCTCCGCCAACTGGATCAGGTTTTTGAATGGGTTGGTATGAGTGCGTGTGGTATGCGGGGCAGCTCCGAAGTTGCTTACTGTGAACTCAGATCTAAGTAGGTGAACGTGCTGTGTGCTCGGAAGGCTCTGTGTGCTGTGTCATAGGATAACATGAATGCTCACAGAGGCTAGAAGGCATTGCAGCTCCGCAGTCAGAGAGCTCTGTATATGCCGTCAGCACCTGAGGGAACAGGAGTCTAATATGAAGAAGAATAAGAACGGTGTCAACACTGAACTCGGTGTATGCACTTAAACATGGTGAAAAAGGTAAATTGTACGTTAGGTATATTTTAACACAATTTTTAAAAATGGTGTAAGTAAAAGGAAGTCCTGGGGTAGGGTAGGAGCAGTGGAATTCTGTGGCCAGGATTTTGGTGAGGTAGGAAAGTAGGTGACAAGGCATGTTAGTAGGGGGTGCAGAGGAAAGACAGGGAGTTGAATAACAGCCAGGAAATTATATGGAACGGAAAGATTAGGATAATCCCCTTTATCCTTTTGTAAAATCATGAGACTGTTAAAAGGTAAAACTGGGAAAAAGTCAGTGTCCAGTGTGTGAAGGTTATACGAGAGCATGGTTAGGTGGTTGAGTCTGAGGGGAACAGCTGACTCTGACTCAGTGCTGATGGAATATTTTAAACTAGGCTTGTAGATGGCCACTGGTCTCCTGGAGAGAACAGAAGACTTGTCCAGTCACTCTGCCATTATCATTGTGGTTTGTGCTGGCCTCACGTTGGGGACTGACCGGCAAGGAGTGACCAAGGTCAATAGCAAAAGTGCCAGCGCCCATTACAAGCAGCTGGCAAAGCTGATATTCCTGTTACTGCTCTATCCTCTTACTTGACTCCAGATGCCATCTTATGAGGCCTTTTTAAGGTATTATGTGCTCTTTTTAAATATTTATTTTTTTAAGAAGTCTAACCAGCTCATACTGTGGCCTCAAAACAGTCTGGTAAGAAGAGGATGAGGCCATTAGCAGTCGAATCCTCAGGTCTCTGTGTGCCAGATGGGGCCCCCAGGTGCTGAAGGGGGTCCTTGATGTGGTTAGTATTCTGGGAAAAAAATCCTCTAATAACCAATTACAAGGGCTTCTCCCGTTTTAAAAATAGAGTTTATTAATATTAACACTCTGTTAAAAGTAGTTTCCACTCTTGCCCCTTAGGTGTAGCTGACCCAGTGCCCAGCCTCTCTGAAGCAAATGAGCCAGTGAAAATGTAGTGTTTCCTTCCAGTCTTGGGCAGAATGTATCTGTTTTTATCCTATTTTTTTGCTCTTCCTTACCCCTTGATTAGTTTTGTGTGCTGTTTTTAGCAGATAGTTTTAGGACTTGGGTGAATTTTGTGTCAGCTGAGACATTTCTGTGTGAAAACAGGAAGGCGAGGGTAGGGGGGGAATGCTGGTGGGCTGGGGGAGGAAAAAAATGGGACAACTGTAATATCAATAAGATATACTTTTAAAAAATAAAAAGAAAAATATTTTAAAAAAATCAGTGACATTAAACTTTGAGATTTAATGAATCTGAGCAAACAGGAAAGAAGGTGGAAAGAGCAGTAGCCTCCATTTCTAGACTGTATATGGCCCAATAAGAAGTTTTTTCCACATAGGTCATTTACTAGAATATGTAAATAGGTTATATCTGTTCCTTGTCTTGAATCGAAAATGATTTTTTCCTTTGAATTTTAAATTCCAATCTGAAACAGGTAGAGTCAGGGTGTTTTCCGCTATAGCAATGTAGAGATAAGTATGAAGAGTCCTAGTGCAGCTTCAACTTCCCTACCACAGAGCCTGGAGACTTCAAAAGATTTCATTGATCCTTATCTTTGTTAGGTATTTGACGTGCCAGAAGGGATAAAAGTTTTACATACTTTTCCTTCTAGCTTTCCATTAGCCAAGTGCAAGCTTTCCTTTGGGCTCCCATGATTCCAGTCTGCTAGGGACTCAGCTGCCAGCTGCTGGGGGTTGAGCGTCTATTTTCTGTGACCCGGTGGACCACACCTCTTCTCGTCACGTGCTGTTCTCTTGGCAGCCCGACATAGCTAATGAGTTTTCTGCCTATGAAATCTTGATTGTGTTTCTGCATTGTCTCTCTCATGTCTGTCCACATAACGAAGTGCTGCTAGTGGTTTCTTAACTTTCGGTCACTCACTCACAACTCAGGGTTTATTGGGCAGTGCAGTAGGATGATCACGTCTCTTTTGTCTCTTCTGAGTGACAAGAAGCCTTTTACAAGATGGTGAGACAGGGATAAGCAGAAACTCATCAGACCTTGTGCCTCAGAATAGAATGAAGGAAAAACCAGAATTTTCCAATTATGTGGGGTGCAGGGCATTCCAAATGAAAGAATTAAAGGCATGAAGATGTTGGACAGTGTGGTAAGTACAGAAAACTACACTTAGTTATACTGTTAGAGTCTAATAGGCAGAGAATATCTAGAATAAAATCAGACTCCTTAAATAGCCTTCCTGGGCTGAGCTCTGCCTGCATCTTTTCTTTCATCTGGCTGGACTCTCCTTCGGGATGCTACATCCACATTGGCTGCTTTCTGCCTCTCGAACACACCAAGACTGTTCCTGACTCAGGGCTTTACTGTGCTCTTCCTTCTGCCTGTAACACTCTTCTTCCAGGTCTTCACAAGACACTTCCTTCTCTGCTGCCATCCAGTTACCACTGTTTTTTTTTCATAGCATTTATTAGCACCTGAAACTGTTCACTTCCCCTCTGCTGCTCCCCAAGTAGAGTGTAAGTGCCCAGAGGGCAGGATCTTATCTGTCTTGTTCACTGCCCAGAAGAGCACCCACCCCACTAGGTGTTCAATGTAGAGTTGACTGACATTCTTTTGTTGTTGTTTTTTTCTACCTCTTTAATGAATGTAGCGTTGATTTTAAGCTAAAAGAGCATTATCATGAAGAATATTAAAGCAATTTACTTAGTATTCTATTCTTTCTAAATATTCAATTCCCTTTTCTTAAAATTTAGAAACTGCTACATATTATCATTCAATTTCATTTATTTATATTTATAGTTTATGTTCTGGACTGGTAGCTTCTATTCTGGGAACACCAGCTGATGTCATCAAAAGCCGAATAATGAATCAACCACGAGATAAGCAAGGAAGGTAGAAAGTCTTCAGTATCCATGTGTCTGAATGTCCGTGATAACATTGTTCTCTAAAGATGTGACCCTTATTTATTCTTGATAGACATGTATTTGTGTATTTATGTGTTTAACTAGGAAATTGTTTTTATGCAACTACTTGCTCTTTGTCTGATGAAAAAGTACTGTGCATTTGGGGAAATAAGCTAATCTAACAATCATATTATTTAGACACAAGATATTTATTGTGACTTTATTGTTTTCAAGGAGGTTTTGAAAACATACTCTGCTGAGAATTTACAGAGTACTTTCTTCAGAAGCTTATGACTTGCAGGTAACATGGAGAATTTGATTTGACATAAAACAGTATGTTCTCTCTGGAAGAGAGCAGGTAGAGTGAATTCTAAGTGTAAGACCAAGGGTGGGATGAATCAGAAGAGTCAACCTTGAAAATATCTTTAAACTCAAAAGAGGTGATCTACATACAGCAAGTCCTCAAATAATGTCATTTCCTTCCACGGTGTTTCCTTACAATGCTGAGCAGGTGCCATAGGAATTTCGCTCTTGTTTCTATCAGTTAGCCTATGGTAAAATTGATTTTGTTATGCATCATTTTGCTTGAAATCACAGAACCCATGGATGACATTAAGTGAAGACTTACTATATATAGAACCAAAAATATTATTTGTTCTAAACTAGCAGAAAATATTTAACTTATAGTAAGTTTCCTTAGGCTATATTTTAATTTACATAATGCACGTATTTACCCATAAAAAATGTAATAAAATTGTCTTGTTTTCTTTTCAGGGGACTTTTGTATAAATCATCTACTGACTGCTTGGTTCAGGCCGTTCAAGGAGAAGGATTCATGAGTCTCTATAAAGGCTTTTTACCATCTTGGCTGAGAATGGTAAAGTTAGGTCTTTTCTTCCTTAGTTTTGTTTGTTTGTTTGTTTGTTTTCTTTGTGCTTAAATTACTTTTAATCTGTAAATCCCCTTTTCTCCTCTAGTTTTTGGCATGGCCCTGACTCCAAAACACAGTTCGTTCCTTTTTATATTTCTTTTTGTTTTATTTAACCTCTCCTCAGAGTTCTGTTACCTTCTTCAGTAAAGCAAAATAACTCAGTTACATCCAGAAACTAATAGGTTGATACTCTGTTGGTATCAAGCCAGTGGATAGATTCTTCTGCAGTGTGAAGCCTTTAGTAGCCTATTTAGCCAAAATGTCATTGTTTTGGACAGGTATAATGATTTAATGCTAGAGACCACTTCTCTGAGAATGCTACTATAGCAAACAAAATTCGTTACTTTGATGACAAGTATTGCATTACCCATTAATCTTATTACCACAAAGCTCTGCTCAGTAGGAAAGCATTGTGTCATTTTTATTTGGTTTAGATGTTATTTTTTACTGAAGTAAACCAATATGTAGAAGTAGATAGATTTATTTAAGAAACATAAAAATATAATAAAAACAAAGTACTCAGACATTTTGTAAGTTAGAAAGTATTTGAAAGAATGGATGGACTGACTGCAGGGTTAAATTCACAGAATCAGTTCTTCACACAATATGCTATTGATTGAATTCCTACCCCTATGCCACGCCCTGTACTCAGTGATGCACTTTGGGATGAATGGGAGGGTCTCAGCCCCTGCCCTCTTGCTGGAGCTTCTTATTGAAGAGGAAACTAAAAGAGAGGAGTGGTAGGGAAAAGTGCATGGCGCTGTGGAAATATGTGGCGAGGAAGTATAGCCTAGGCTGAAAGATTAAGAAAACCTCCTTGGAGAATAGACTCTCGAATTGAGAGTTGAGGACCGAGTAGTACTTAGTGTAGTAAAAAGGGCAGAAAGGAGCATTCTAGGTAGAGGGAATAGTTGAAGCGGACAGAGAGCATGAAGGAAAACCCGCTGGCCAAGGTCCAGAGACATGGAAGAGAGTGGCACAGGATGAGACCAGAGAGGGGCAGGGACCAGATTGGGAAAGGTCCCATGATCCATAAGAGTGAGGGACACCACCTGGGTGGCAGGTGCATTTTTAGAAAGATCATTCTGGCTGCCACGTGGTTTTGGAGAAGTGTAGGATAGTGATAGATGAAGATAACGAAAGCTTGGACTAGACTCTTACAGTGAGGATTAAAGAAGATCGATTTTAAAAATATCTAAGCGATAGAATCGTGGCTGTATGGGATGGAGAAATGGTTGGAGAAGACAGAGAAGCCGGGCCTCACTCCTAGATTTCTGCCCTGGGTAACAGATTATGTAATCTCCTCAAATGGGGATCTTTTGCAGGGAAGATTTTGTGGTAGAAGAACAAGCTTAGTTTTAGATATGTTAAGTTTTGGATGTTTGTAAGACATTTAAGAAAAGGTATCTAGATGATTAACTTCACTTATTGGTCTGGGTCTTAGAGAAAATACGGGGACGGAGATTTAGAATTGCCCACCATCCACATATAGATGGTAGTTAAAGCTTTGAGAATAAATGAGATCACCAAGGGATAGTAGATCTCTATCCATTAACATGAAGTAAATTGCCAAAGCTATACCCATGTTGTAAAACATTATTTTGACTGTCAGGGTTATACCTTGAAATTATCTTAAATCTGGATATTTCTTACTGGAAAGGAAGATTTTGATTTGGCCTTCCTGAACCAGGCACTATTATAAGTGCTGGTAACACTAAGGAATAAGATGTTTATTTTTTGTACTAGAGGAGCTTACAATGTGATGGAGAAGATGTACATGTAAGAATTAAAAATTACAGAAATAGTAAAGCTAATATTACCAATCACTTTGTATATGGCCAACACTCTGCTAATCATTTTTATGGCTTAACTCATGGAATTCTCCCAACAGTCTGTTTAGCAGGTTGCTGTCATCTCTCCCTTTTATGGAGGAGGAAACACAAACCTAAAGAATCCAGCTACCGTGGCCAGGGTGGGTGGGTAACTCGTGCAGTCCGGGCATCAAACCCAGTGCGTCCGGCTCCAGAGGACATTGTCTTGCTAAGGAGGTTATATTAGTGCTTTGCCAGCGGAATGAACAAAATCCTGGGGGAATGTGAACAATGGATTAAAAATGGCTTTAACTGTTTAGGAGGCCATAAAAGGCATCACAGAGGTGATACCTAGCCTGAGCTTTGAAGGGTCAGTAGGCATTTGTCAAGAAAAGCGTGAAGGAAAAATGTGAACATGGGCATCAAGCCATGTGTAAACCTGACGTGGGAGAACTGCAGAAAATTCATTGTGGCTGGAGAACTGGTTTTCAGCGGGAAGTGTCAGGAGGGATTTCTAGGGAAGTACTTAAGGACTCGGCTGAGAAGGACCTAGTTGGCCAAGTTTTGTAGTTTAGGTATCACCCTGTAGTCAGCAAGCAACTCCTTGAACTTGGGAATAATGTGCTAAGATTTGTTTGGGGGCAAGCTTTCTTTGGTAACAAAGGTGGTTTTGACAGTATAGCCAGCAAATGATTGTAGAAATAAGAGAGAAGACAGATTCTAAGGACATTTATGGTTAACTCCACAGGACTTAGTAACTGATTATAGCTAGAAAGTGAGGGAGGGAAAGAGGAAATGGTACCTTCAGGTTTCTAGTGTGAGAGACTATGAGGATACGTGAGACCGTTGATGAAAAACAAAATCAGGGTCACGGGGAGTGAGGGGCGAGAGAACATCCGATGACAAAATACCAAGACCGTATAGATAACACGCAAAAAATGAGTACTTAATATGCAACAGCCTCTGAGCTAAGCTGTGTATATGTGTTAATTTTTTAAATCTTCCGAGAATCTAGTAAAAGAGGTGCTATTATCCTTACTTTTCAGATGAGACAACCGTGGCTCAAAGTATAAGAAACTCACTCAAGTTCGTATAGCAAGTATGTGGCAGAGCTAGGAATTGACTACAGGTCTGTTCAACTCTAAACGCACTCTCTTAAACAGTGCCATGCACGCTCTTAAACAGTGCCACGCACGCTCTTAAACAGTGCCGCGCACTGAGTGTCTGAAGGCCCACAGCTGGTGACAGGAATTTCAAAAGAGAAAGTGTGCAGTGGTAGAGAAGTGTTACCGCAGAAAGGCTGGCTGAGCTCCAGAGGTCAGCAGGGTGATGCTGCCTTGATGATTCGCTGCAGTGCATGACCCTGACCTTAGAAACCTGACCAATGAGCACTTCTGAGAAAACTGGCCTTGCAAATACAGGTTCACTTCAGCTGAACTTACTGCGATTGGTGAGCGAACTGCAGTGTCACCTCTGCCACATTGAGAAACACACTTGGCAGGTGACTCAGATGCTGAAGTCCTCTGGACAGTGTGCTTCCTCCTAAATTCAAGCTCTGTGGGGAGCCATGTTATAATCAAAATTGCTGGACACAGAATAATAACAAGAAAGAGCTATTTATAAACTTAATATCAACCCAAGAGCCCTTGTATGTCTGGCTCCACAGTAATAATAGGCATGGAGAAGGACTCTGCTATTTTCTCAAGCGTCAGGGCAAGAGGTAGGCCAGAGAAGAAAACATGGGCTCATAATACTTGGATTATTTTCAGTGGTACCACTGTGCCCATGAGGAAAAAGCTAGTGAATATGCACTACCCACATACACTCCTGCACAGAGGCTCAGTATGTCCCATTTGTACACCACCCATGTCTTTGGCTGTGCGGTCTCCCTCTTTAACTTCTATTCAAACCCAGTCCCAACCCCTTCCACTAGGCAGAGGCAGTATGACCTCACTTTGCCCAGTCCCTGATTTATATACATTTCATTTGCTTATAGTTTGGTTGCTGTGTCACTCTCATGAGGAAGAAGTCTGATTACCAGAACGATAAGGAACAATCACATAGTCCATTCTTAACTAAGACTTCTGCTGCTTGATCTGACTACAGTTAGGTTCTTGGTTCACTTCATTGTCATTGTCACGAGAACATGATACCATCACGGCTTCACATTCTTTATTTTGTCTATGTCTTCACACATTTAACTGACCCAGATGTGGTCTCATAAATCCACTATTTAGTAAATAAATTCTCAGTCTACCAATATAACACGCTTAATATTTCCAAACACGTTGACATATATATTGCTTTACAAACTCTCTAACCAAATACACTTTATATTGCCATTGCTTAAGCTTATTTCTCTAATTTGATAAGAGTTTCTCTCTGATCAACATTACCTATGAACCAAATCAGACAGGAATTAGATCCAAGACACCCTTTTTTACCATGGGTACTTTCAATGTTCACGCTGTGATTCCGCTCTATCTTTAGCATTTACATCTTCTGTTGTTGGATAACCCTCATCTCCTTATAGATAATCTCCTTTGACACAGTTATCACTTAATTCATGTTAGTCAAATCTTTCTGAGCTCTTCTCTATTTAATACGAACCTTTATACTGATCATTAGGTGTAGGTTTTGTGGCCTCTCAGAAGATACTCTTTCATCTTCATTGTCAAGTCCTTAAGTGCCTCCTTGTCATGCTTCTTCTACAAACTACATGAAGAGGAGGCATTGAGGCATGCTGAATCTGAGCCTTTCAGGCAGCAACGTTCAGTAAACAGAACTCTGGAATGCAGGCCAGAAGCCTGTGGCCTAGACCCACAACATGCTATTATGCACCTGATTACTAAGCCTCAGTGTCCTCATCTGTAAAAAAGGGATATCCGTTGTAAATTGTTCAGAGAAAATATAGGACTTGAAAATGTTCTGTGAGAAATATATGACATGAAAATGCTTTGTAAGTTATAAAGTGCTTTACAAAGGTGAAATACCAAAATATTTAGGTGGATTCAAAATGACTTTGTCATTCAAAAATATGTATGCATATATGTAGAATATTCATAATTCTTTGAAATATGCACTAACTTCTTTGGTTAATCTTTCAGACCCCTTGGTCACTGGTGTTCTGGCTTACTTATGAAAAAATCAGAGAAATGAGTGGAGTCAGTCCATTTTAAGCCCTTAAAGATACAGTGTTCAGTATCATTGAAATTTGGGCATCTGCAACACACCCCCTATTATTTCTACCTCTTTAGGAAGACACCTTACTCTTCAATGACTGTGATTTATAGGGGGCAGCACTTTATTTTTCTGTGGAAGCCCAAGTTCTCTTTGACTCCTCTTTTTGTTCAAGAGTAATCTGGTTGGATCACACTGACCACCCAATGAGACCCAGCAGGGCACTTTCTAAAGAAGAATGCAACCCTGACCACTTACCTTGGGAGATCTGACCTTTGAGATGTTACTCTGTGCTGAAGAGCCTGCTGGGAGAAGTGCCAGACGGGAGACGGCATCTCAGACCTGAAGTAGACAATAGGAATGGGGAAGGATGTGTACATACAGAGCGACTAAGAAATATATTCAACCTGTTATGTCAGTATTTCCAATTTACGTTTGATAATTCACTCTTCTGTCATTGTTCAAGTGAAAATACTGTAAATTAAAGGGAGGTGAATGAAAATTCATGAATAAACACTTTGAATTTCCCTAGTGTTGAAGGAAGTCAATGTACCATTTCTTGCCAGGAAGATGACAAAAATGAAGTCAGTATGATGTTTGGATTTGAAGGAGAGAAGCTGCCTTCTGTCAGCACCCCATTTTTAGTTAGGTCTGCGGTAACTGGTCAGCACTCCACCCACACGCTAAGGACTTGCTGACAGCAACAGACTCTGAATCTTGATGAAAACAGAGTATTTACTTGGTTACACATCCCGTTACAACTTGGATTTGTTTCTCAAGAAACTTCCATATGTTAAAAATCCAACTTGTTTAAGTGCAGGTGGATAGACATTTTTTACAAACAATTTGTTATCAAAGCCTGTCAGTGGCACTTTAAAACCAAGGCTGAGATGAAGTCAGCCAGCTCTAACATGCGTTCTTCCTCCTTACCCCTTCCTTCCCTAACACTAAGGACTCTGGAAAGAGACAGAGAACTCACAAATCATACTGAGCTGTCTCTAGCCTGAACCTTACTCAGTCTGACAAAGCTTCCTGCCAAAAAGTGATAAGTATAAACTGTCTATGAAATGGTTATGTCTCCCTCCAATCCCTGAATCACCTCCTTTTTCTAATTTTAGAAAGATGAGAGGTTTCTTCCGATTCACCCCTATTCCACCTGCTCCCCCAGCATCAGACAGTGGGTATTTCTGGATGCATGGCTCCAGTGATGGGCAGAGGCTGTAACTGTCAAAACAGGAAGACTCAGAAAGCTCAGACCCAAGAAAGACCTTGAGGCTGACCGAACGGTCCTTATCGTGGAATGGATGCCACTGAACAGAAGAGTTTACAAGTGCTCTGTGGCTGCACTAATGCACAACCACTGCCATTTAAGAGGGGGAATGCACTTCAAAATATACTTTGATGTGATGTACTAATTTGAAGTTGCTTATTGTTTTTCTGTACAGTTTGCATGGAATCTTTAGGTGCTCTAGTTTCTCACTGCATTTGTCATTCTGTATGAATTGAGTGTTAAATTACATTTAAAATAATATGGAGTTAAAGTCCCAAGTGTTCTGCCTTAGAACCACTTGGGGAACTTGTGTTTGTTCGTTTTTTATGTTTTGTAATGTTTAAAATCAAGTAAAAACTGGATCAAAAGAACTATATGAAAATAAGCATAAAAATTATTTAGCATTATTCTTGAGGGACTTTGGGGTGAAAACATTGCTTAAGTACTGAGACTCTTTCTTGGTAAATGGACTCAACATGAATCATTGGAATTTTTTAACCTGAAATGACTCCCTGGGATCATCTGGCGTAAGCCTTTCATTTTACATGTAAGGAAATGAAGGCCCAGAGAAAAAGAGTTGTTCATGCTTATAAGTGACTTAGTAACAGAGCTAGGATAAAAATGCAAATCTAGTTACAACCACCAGTTACACAGATTTTTCTTTGTGGCTTTTTTGGTCTCATACATGTTAAATCAATTTGAATTTCCTTTAGCATAAATTTTAAAGTGAAGTCACCATGCTTCAGCCTGAACATGAACACCTCCCACACTCGGACCAAGCCCTGCGCACTCAGCACGCACCCCCCCCCCCCCCCCCCCCATTCACTCTTCCAGTAACCTCATTCCTCAATGTGCTTTGGAACTTAGCTCTGCTTTTCCCAAATGGAAACCATCTTGCTCCTCCCCAAAATAATTAACAGTAAATAAAAAGGAATAACAATTTGAGCAATTCTGTGTTCATACCGAAAGACTTAACCATTTCCGTCTCCCTTTCTCATTATATACTACTGCTGTGCGTGGTAATTTCTTCAGTTTAGTGTGGACAACACTTAGCTGAGTTTCTTTTGCTTAACCACCACATTTTTCCCCTTCCCAAATGATTTTTTCTCATGGAAAAATATATAAATTCTTATTTTTAATAATAGTTATTTGTTCTTTCCTGGTATTAATGAATTAGCATATATATCGAAATAAAGAGATGACATTTCCTAAATTTGCTTTTAGGGAGGAATAATGTGTCTTTATCCAGTGCTCCAAATCCTGTTTTATTGTAAGTGACTAGTGGTAGGACTATGTTTTGTTTTTATGCAAATTTCTACTCATTAGGAGCATGTTTTTGATGTTAGGTACTCAACCAAAGTAGATTACAGTTACGACATGAGTCAATTAATTTTGTCTCCAGTATTTGAAGAATCTGACTATCACAGACTAGTCTGAAATTTCTTTCACTTTGCTAAAAAAAAGGAAGCAAAGGGAGGTTCTGTCATTTTCAAAGTTTTAAGCACAACCATTTGTTGACAATTGAAATAGTTATGTACGTTAATGAAAATAGATTCCCTCACCACCTCCATTGGGAAAAAAAAATGTTTGGTGCTTCCTTTGATAGCTCAGATGGTAGAGCAGAGGACTGTAGTGGAAAAAAAAATGTTTGATTTTAGTACATGTGGTTAAAAAAAATGGGGGAATGAGGACATTCAATTCTCTTCTCCCCAGTTAAACCAGGACTCTTTAAAATGATTACCAAACAAGTATATATTAAGTGCCAGATAATGTGGAAGAAAGATAATGTGGGTCCTAAAGACCTTTATCCAATTTGGGTTCTACCTCTGACAAAGCATTATAACTATGATCCACTTCCCTCGTGACTCTTGATTTCCATGTTTTGATAAGATGAAGTGACTGAATTCTAGACCCTTAAATTACATATACTTGAAGGGGCCCATTATATTTATGCCATGTGAAAAAAAAGGACTCAAAATAGTGGGATTTGTATTTTCCTGGATTTAGGTAATTTGCCACATTTCAAGATTGGAAAAGGTTTATTCAGGCCTTACATTATCATACAGACTTTTTATACGGCTGGCCTGTCTCACCCAGAGATCCACACGGTAGTGGTAATCTTCCTTCAGACGACTTGGGCATGTCTCCTCATGTTCTTTCCTTTAATTGCTCCTCTATACACACAATAAAAATTAAAAGCCTTAGTACTATATTCAAGAACCTCTCAATCTGACTTCATTTTCCTCATCTTTGCATTTCACTGCATGCCTGCACTCTACCTCCTTTTAAATGCATTGCTCACTGATTTCTCTGGCAATGCTCTTGGCTGCTTTTCATGCAGTGTTCATGCTCTGCACCTCACCTAACTTTCCTTCCACCACCACCACCCACTCCTCTTCACTTCCATTGGTTAAACCCAACAAGAACATCTAGAATGACCTCCGAGGACTTTGACATCGTCAACCCCTCCCCCCACCACCCCACTCTCTCACTGCCTCCCCGACTGCAGATGTGTGTCTGTATGTATGGATGCATGCCTGCTTCCCTGTACAGAATGAACTGCATACAAGCAAGGTCCATTTGCTACATCTTTCTCTTATACAATTCAAATAGAAGCCAATGAGAAGGTATTTGTTTAATTCAGAGATTTTTGGGGAGCGGAGAGAGAAAAACATTTACGCACACTTGATTAAATCATGTCTTTTCTTCTCACCTTTAGAATAATTACACTGGGTCAGTAACAATTTCATGAGATTGTTGACCATGTTAAGTGCTTAACTGCATTCTCCCAAGATCACATGTGTTACACATATGTATTATCATTTTAAAGGATGGATCAGTTTAATAGCCTTTCCACAAATATCTAAAATTTGAAAGTTATAAATAGTACAAAATATTTGGTTAGTTGATTAATAGTTAATAAATATGTGATAAATTTATGTTATTCGTTTTAGAGTGTGTATGGAAACTTTACCATTATTTGGCCTTTTTTGATGCCACACAAATGCACATTTTACCCACTCAAGTGTTTTATTATTTCTGAATTGGGAGGACTATATGATTATTTTTCTCTCCCCATACTCTACCCCCAGCAGGCTGCTGTGATTGTTAGCAGCAGCAGGATCCACTTTGGAGGTTTGATAAAAGCAGATGAAGATGCTTAAAGATATCTGTTTGCTGAAAATATCTGATAACAGACAGGAATATATGTGAGTAAATATAGTGCATTATTCTGATTTTTAAAATAAACGTTTTAAGACACCTAACTAGCTGTGAAGGGTTTTGTTTTGTCTTACTGTGTGGTTTTATTCTGGTGCAGTTTTCAGTTTAAAATGATAATAACAAATTTAGAGATGATTTTTACATCTTAATCTTTATTTTTCACAAGTAAAAAAGAAGCGGGCTTGCCATGACTGGGTGGCTCAGTTGCTTGGAGCTTCTTTCCGTACACCAAAAGGTTGAGGGTTCGATTCCAGTCAGGGCACATACCTCCGTTGCATGTTCCATCCCCTGTTGGGGCTTGTGTGGGAGGCAACTGATTGATGTTTCTCTCTCACATCGATGTTTCTCTCTCTCTCCCCCTCCCTCTTTTTCTGTTTCCATTCTTCTCTCTCTAAAATCAATGAACATATCCTCAGGTGAGCATTTAAAAAAACTTTTTTAAAGAAACTGGCTTAATTTAGGATGTCAGATCTGAAATGTTTGTATTAGCACAAAGGATGCCCATACCTTATCACTATGCATTTACTAATGTATAGTAAGTCCAGTTCTGCTATTGACCCAGTTCTCCCCATTCATCTGTGTTTGGCTCTGACTACAAAGGAGGGATAATTATTTTTTTTAAAAACAAATCTAATTTTTATTAAGTAGTTTTACACAAGGAGCTGTTTACAATTTGCAGTTAAAACATTGTATATTCAGGGCTGCTTAATTACAAAATCTTCAGAACAATGAAAAACATATTCAAAGAAACTCGAGAATGTACAAGAAAAGTACCGTGGTTCCTTAAAGAACAAAATGTCAGATGTAGACACTTGAGGTGAGAAATAAGGATTTTTATTTAAACATACATCTACCATACTTTATTAAGTAGATTTTTCCTTTGTTTGTAGCACAAGTTGAAATGCCCAGAGACTAAAGTAATAATTTACTGGGAACCATTTCAAACATAAAATATTTTGCATCTGTCACTTAACACATACGATTCTTTAAATGTTTTAATACATAACACTGTAAAGCAGAATACTTCCCAAGTAGTACCAACGAGTCTCACCAGATAACCCAAATATCAACATTTCCCTGTGTTAACTCTGAAACTAATACACTATTTTTCTTTCATTTGTATCATACTTTGGTGGAGAGAGAAGTATGTCTAAGTTCACCACATGTTCTTTGCATAAGATACTTTGTATTTATAAGCTGACTTTAAATTTTAAAAATACCTAATATTTTGAAAAGTGGCTTTAAAGTCATTTTGTGTCCCCCTTTTTTGAGTCCTTTTTTGTTTTTTAAATTATTTTAATTAATTCATTAATTAAAATATAGTTTATTGATTATGCTATTACAGTTGTCCCATTTCCCCCCCTTTATTCCCCTCCACCCTGCACACCCTCTCCCACCCACATTCTCCCCCTTTAGTTTGTGTCCATGGGTCATACATATGAGTTCTTTGGCTTCTACATTTCCTATACTATTCTTAACCTCCCCCTGTCTATTTTCTACCTACAATT
>VMDR010004691.1:0-57637 GCA_007922815.1 Macrotus californicus
ATTTTCTGTCAGTTCTGGTTGTTTTTTGTTTTAAAATTTGTTGTTGTCCTTCTTTTGGTTGTGCGAGGAGGCACAGGGTGTTTACCTACGCCTCCATCCAAGGCCTAGATCTTAAAGAAGTAAAAGCAGCAGCTTGAGGGGAGAGGCAAGTGCAGACACGGGAAACACACACCCGTCCCCCAAAATAAGAAACAGAAAGGAACGGGTGAAGGGCGGGGGGCAAGGGCCACAGATAGAAAACTTCCAACTAGACTTTTTATTATGACACATTCATTAGAGCATAATTACATTTATTAGATGATTAATCAGAAGGTTAGAAGTAAAGGTCATGTTGAATGTTAATTACACACCCTTTAGAGGCTTTCAAATATGTTAACAGCGGGTACTCACACAAACTGCCAGTTGTAAATTAGTTTAGACTCTTGAAAGGCAACTTGGTATCATCTTTAAAAATTCAAAATGCACGTAGACTTGTACTAATCAACACAGCTGAGAAGAAATTATCCTACAATTAATTTGGGGGAGTGTGCAAAAATGTGCACAGAGGATGTCCAGTGCATTCGTGGGAAATATTTAAGCATTTATTAATGGGAAAATTCTGTTTGTGGCATGTTCATAATGGAAAAAGTGGAATGCTACAAAAGTTCCTCTGGAAAGATTATTAAGTGAAAAACAAAATCAAGGTACACGAGAGTTTGTGCCAGAGTAACCTTTATCTGTTCGGTAAATAAAGGATTTATATATACAACTACTACGCGAGGAAACGGAAAATGCTACAAAGACACCCGAGAAACTTCACAGCAGTTACCTCCGGGGCACAGGCCTGAGGCCAGGGGGCCGAGAAGATGGAAGAAAGTAAAAATGTACTTTTCTCTCATGATATATGCATCATATATATAATTTTACGTATATGTTATATTTTACCATACACATATATTATTTTAAGACCGAAAGAAAATGAGTTAAAATAAGGCACAGACTGCAAAGAAACAGAAAAAGGTGAACAGGCATGACGGAGGACAAACTGAACATGGGGGAACTTGGAAGTACCACATGGTCTCACCTTTAACTGGAACATCATCAACAAAAGAAAAAAGCAAACAAAATATAACCAGAGACATTGAAATTAAGAACAGTCTAACAACAGCCAGAGGGAAGGGGGGAGGGGACAGTGGGGGAAAGGGTTTTCAGGAACCACTATAAAGGACACATGGACATAACCAAGGGGGAGGGTAGGAAACAAGGGAGGGAGGTGGGATTGGCTGGGATGGGGGGGAGTGCTGGGGGAAAATGCAGATAACTGTAATTGAGCAACAATAAAATAATTTTTTTTTAAATCACGTTTTATACAAAAAAAAAAAAAAAAAAAGTGGCACTTACAGCCAAACGGTCTCACCTGGCACTTGGCGCTGCAGTATTTGGCCACTCGGCATTGAGAGCATCGCATCAGCTTTTCCTTCCTGTGAAAAAGCAAACTTCACATTAGGAACCCAGAACCATACCTGGCTGGAGACAGGAAGCATAAACCAACAGACTGAGGCCAGCAGGTTCTGCTCACTCCATCTGTGTGGTCGGTCCCTGAAGAGTTTGCACTGATGAACATTTCCCCTTCACTGGGAGACGTGTACATAATAATGTTCTTTGTCAAATTGTGATAAAGCATATACGACACCAAATTGACCACTTGAACCATTTTTAAGTGTACACTTCAGTGTGTTATAAAGATAATTCAAGGGACAAAACGAAGTTGTTTAAGCTAAGCCCCACATCAAATGGAGACTTGACTTAATTACTGTGTTTCTCTTCAGGGTAATATTCAGGGTAATAGCATGCTGGTAAGGTTTCCTGCGGAGAAAACACCTGGGGCAGCAGTGAGAGAGGGAAAAAAAAGTATCAGAAACAGGGCCACCAGACAGTTCCTGAAAACATTCTTCCTTTAGGAAAAAAAAAAAAATCAGCACGTCGATTCCAATGGAAAGACAAACCCACATTTTCTTTTTAAAAAGGGATCAGAAATGTAATCCTAAAAAAAAAAAAAAAGTTCAAGAGCTAGGTGACTCATTTTAAGATACTGTTATCATTTTAAGAAAATGATCATTCATTTCTCCACCCAACAATCACTGCTTAAGCCAGATACCACGACGGCATCGGGGAATAAGCACAGAACAAGGCAGAAATAGCCCTGGCCTTCACAATGCTTGGACTGGCAGAGAAATAATTGAATAAGAAACTAAAACATAACAGGAAGTACTTTTTACCAATGGTCCTTGCAGCTGCAACAGCAACTAACTGCATTCCAACATTTCACTTCATCTCAGAAAGGTGAGGGATTCAGGCGGCTCTGAGAAACAACAACATGGTCGGCATCAGTCACTAATTGTGCTATCTTATGGCTCCCACTAGTTTGATGCTCTGTAGTTTCCTGGCCATTTCCAAAAAATCAATTCTTGCCCTTTTCAGGCCACTGCAGTTGAAATAAAAAAACTTCAGCTAGTTTAAGAAAAAACCGCCCTGGAACACAGTGTTAGCCACGTGATAAAAGACCCAATGCCTGTTATTTAATTATCCTAGACACACAGAAAAGGACTACGAATTATATGGTATCCAAGCATGTATTCTTTTGAAAACACTGAAAACAACATTCACATGGAAAGAAATTATTTCTCCCACTGTCTTTGTTCAGAAACACTTGAAAGTCATAAATTTCGCAAAACCTGAAAGTGATCAATCAAAAGGACCTGGTGAATAAATACAAAATTAACTTTTTAAAAACCGTTTGGGGCAGCTAAACATCACCACAGTATGTTAAAACTCATTTTTCCTTAGATTAATTTAATGATCACTTTCAAAGTAAAGCTTGCTTGGAATGCTAAAAGAAATACTTTAAAGTAACCAAAGAGAGTAATTAAAATGGAAAACATGGAGAAACACTAAACTCTACAAAGGTATTTGATAATCATATGAAGTTTTAAAACATCCCAGTAACCCAGTTACTGGGTTTTTAAAGCCCAGTAACTCAAATGCTATTTTAAGTTCACTGTTATAGTACATTCTAACCTAGGAGAACCACCTCTCTAAACAGTATGTTTCTTTTTCCAACAGAATGAAAAAACAGAATTGCAATGTTGTTATGGTAATCACAGAAGCATGAATTCAATCTATATGGGGTTAACACACCAAAATACAAAAGGCAATGCATATCAAAATACAGATCTGGCTTATTTATCTTAATGAACAAATTCAAGATTAGATTTGCTGATTACTTATCTTCCAAATGTATTAACTACCAAAATAAACACCAAGCAAATCTGTTCAAAACCAGTAAAATTGAGTCTTGATCTGCGACAATGATTAACAGAGCCATCTTAAAGATGATCCCACATGTGAGCACGTGATACCTCTGTGATTTCAGGGCCCAAATCCCTCTATCCATCAAGCTAAATGGAAGGGTTAGAGAGGTTAATAGAGACAGAGTATCTGTAATAGACTTCTGCATTTCATTCCCTACTCAATATACTCCAATGGCTGCTGAGCTATTTGTAATGTTCTTATGAATCAATGCTGCTTTCACTCTCGAGACAGAGGCGAGAAACTCCTGTGTGAGGCAGGAAAGCTTATACCTTTGCAAAGCCTCGTCCAGCTGACCTGGTGACTGAGTCTACGTGAGGCTTCATGAACAGTTAAAGTACAGGCGCAACTTTCACTAGAGACTCAAATGACATTGCTAAGCATCTAAATAAAACACGAACAAGTGCAAGAGCCACCTGCACAGAGCAATGCCGATTTCCAGCCTCTGTTTACCCGGAGGTTTTTCTCTGTTCAGCTGCACAATCGTTTAGGCTTTATGAGCTCTGGGCTAGCAGAAGCGGTCAATAATTCACAATCATGAAGATAAACTCTGAATTATGTACTTACACATTCTACTATAAATTGCACTTGTATCAGTCAAAAACGTTACAGCCTGAAAAAACCAAGTCCTCTCATTTGCTAGGCTGCCACCCATTCTATCCTCATTCTCATTAAAGAAAAAAAAGCCTCGTATTGCAAATTGCTGATAAATCAGTGTCAACTCATTCTATTTATGGCGGATTAAGGGTGATCCTGGGACTACATGGCCTTCCAGTTCATCCCTGGCAGAAGGAAAAGTGCTAGAAGAGTGAGGACCACAGAGATAGATGAGTCACAGCCCGAGTCCGAATGCAGGGTCAGAAGGGTTTCTGTCCGGGAGCAATGTGCAGGGGCCGTGAACCTGAAGCTCCTTTTGTTCGTTTTCCTTCACTTGTCTGCCCTGAATTCAAATCTCCCTGTGCTACATTTACATTGTCCTTTTAAGTGGCAGAGCCTACCTGTTATCCCCTCTATTTATGCTTTTTCCCTCCTTATAGTCATGTAACCTTGACTGCCCATCACTCCCTTGTACAGAGGGTGTAAAGGACTTAAGTCAGAAAAACTCGGGTCGAACATTTGGCTCCATCTCTTACCAGCTGCCCAATCTTGGCAAAGTACTTTTCCCCTCTCTGTGCCCATTTCTTCACTTCTCCAACGGAGATAATGAAAGCTCCCACATGACTGTCAGGAGAATTAAATGTGATGGCCCATGTGACAGTTCCAAGAATCCAGAAAACACTACAGTGGACGTCAGTGCCCTTCCCTCCTCCCTATTTAACTGTACCCTATATTCCTGATCCCTCTTCCTACTGGTCCCTCCTTCTGAGCTGTGAATGACCTCTGCCCTGTCCTTGCCATCTTCAAGCAGTAATGTAGTCAACTGAGAGAACACTGAACTAGGAAACGGCCCAGAAGCCCACTGACAGAACGACTGCACAAGGTGTGGTCTGTGCCATACAGCGGAATATCACAGAGCAGTCAAAATAAGCAAACTACAGCCACACGCAGAAACACAGATGCATCTTGAAAATGTAACGTTGAGCAAAAAAAATCCCATCGGACTATATTCAGCAATAATACCATTTCATAAATCTCAAAAGGAGGGAGAAATAAATTAAGTGTAAGCATGCATACACTAAGCACTGAAACATCTCACATAACCTGACTCAAGGTCAATAGTTTCACATCAATTCATTCATGTTTGGATACACACCTGAACTGGAACATACACGGCTACGTACATGGACACAGCAAACACAAACAACTGACTTCTGTTCTAAGGCTGATTTTTTACAACTACACAAAGCCAGCCACATACGCTAGCCTTCATTGACCTATCTTGAATTCAGATCACGACGGTGGCTGTGGACGGAAATGCTGCTCTCTGATGTAAAATTTCTCCACGCACCGTGGCAGCCACAGCTGTCGAGGTCAGCAGCGTTTAGTTCTTGTGTGTTGAGCCTCCGCTCAAGATCCCATCTGTGCTGACTTCAGGCTGAAGGGAATAAATCTCCTCCAGCCTGAAAATTGAAACATATGCTGCCACAATTAAAGGTGTCTTGAGCCAGTGCAGCCGGCCCAGGAGTGCTGAAGCCAGTGACCTCTGAGCACACCAGAGGACTTCATAAGGGGCACCCGCCTGCTAGACAAAGGATACTTCTGAAGACATGGCGCTGAAGCCTCCGTATCCTGTATGTGTTATTTCTGCACCTTAGAGTAGGCTCTGGCTCCTGTTCGAATGAGGAGTGGCGGCTTTGAAAATCCAGGAGGCAGAGAAGGCAATGAAACTGCAGCGTGGAGGTGCCCCTGCGCGCATTTTCTCCTTGCATCCCGAAGGCTTACCTGGACCTGTGCTCTCCGACACTAGCCACGTGTTTATACTCATACTTAAACGAACTAAAATTCAATCCCGTTTTAAAATCTACTTCCTCAGTCATACGAGCCACATTTCAAGTGCGCAATAGCAACATAGGGTTAGTGCCCAGTTACTGTATTGGACACAGCAAATAGGGAGTTATTTCCATCATCACAGAAAGTAATTTGGACAATCCTGATCTGGACACCAACCCGCTGTTGAAGTAACACCCAGACCCACACCATGTTGCTGAACAAAAAAATCCTGCAGTCAATCAGAAATGTGAAGGATTAGTCACCCAGCACAACTGATCTGGAATTATTCCCAGGCATGGATTGTTGCGGTTCCTCCCCAGTACAAGTGGTATCTTTACTTGCCCACTTCCTTGTTCAGTGCTGCCCAGTGACTAAAGAGTGGACTATGGACTTCGATGATGTGAGTCTGACTCACTAAACTGTGACTATCCGAGTAAATTCCTCAACCTGTCTCATGGTTCTATATGTAAAAATAGGGATAGTCCTAGAAACGACTTCATAGGTTTGTTTAAAAATTAAAGAATACTTGTAAAGCTATTAGTACCATGCTTGGCACATATTACGAGCTCTGTAATTATTAGCTATTAACCATTGAGCTCTGTAATTATTAGCTATTAACCATTATTATCCCTGCCAAAAGCAAGGTAAAGGAAAGAATGACAAATTTTAGCCATTAAAATCTATTTAGAACTCTGGTAAACATTCGCTATGAGAGAAAATCAAAATACATCATCTTTTTAATTTTCTGCACTGCATATTTATAATGTAACAATTTCCTATCTCGCCTTTAGAAAGCCTGTTCACTGTTCTCCCAAGTCTCTCTTGCACACCATGTGCACAGAGCTGTGTGTCAAAACTCCTCACACCAAGCCCACAAAGTAGGCAACTCAGTGTGCTGATCCAGCCTCAGAGGAAGGAACTGAGGCCTGGGTGGTGAAGAAGCGCAGGGCGGTGGCCATGACTGGGTTGGAATGCAGGCAGTGTGGGTCTCCTGGACCTTATGCAATGTCATCTCCATAGGCTGACATCTCTCTTCCAACACAAACAAAACATTCCCAAGCTATCTGTTGGGTAATAGTGTTAGAAACAATTTATCTAAGGGGCTTGGCAATGACAGGGAAGGGGATGTTTCCTGCAATGTGCACATGACCTTAGCAGGAATCACTGTACTGTCTTCTAGAGCTGCTGGCAAACCTAGATGGGAATACGCTCTGCTTCTCAGAGGAGCTGGCGCCACCCTGTGAAGTGGAGCAGGAAGTTGTGAGGGTGGTTTGGCTTCACAGGGACCAGGAGTGTGTCACAGGCATTGTCCCTGAAGGAGACAAGGGTGTTTACAGATTGCAGTAGGTGTCACAAGGCCACACAGCTTTCAACTGTCTCACTAGCTCTTTAATACTTAATCCATTTAGGTAGAGAACCAAGTTCCTTCTTACATATAAACAAAAGCAATCTTTATGTTCTTTTAGTATATGGAACATATGCTGAATCTTCTAGGGTTGCAACTATTAGGTTAAGTCGAAGGAAATGGAACTATCTTCGGCCAAAACCTCACCAGGAGCTGTTTCGACATTTTAGGTGATAATATAATCAAACGCTGTTTGAATCAGCAGCACAATACTCTTCTGCCAGTTTCCACTAGAGCTGCACATCTGTGGTAATTCTGCACCACGGATTCTAGTAGTGTGAGCCATTTACATTTGGTAACACTCTTTTACCATAGCTTTCCATTTTTTCTTGTTTATATTATCATTAGGGCATTTTACCAATCTACTGAAACTGTGCACATAAGTAGTTATATTAGCTAAGAGTTTTTTCTTCAGGATTGTGTGTGGGTATGTGTCTGTTCCAAAGTAACATTTATGAAACGGAGGCACCATGCCCCACCAGGCTGATGTGCTGTGGAAATAACTGGTGGTCCACAGAACGATCTCCTGTGATGTCACCTTGCTGTTCTCTCGTCAACATTTCAGTCTACAGGAAAAGCAGAACTGTGGGTCCCCCAGCACCAGCTTTCTGACTGCCCAATACAGGTAAATGGAAAGAAAAAGGGAAGAGGTCTCCACAGAGTTCTGGACCCTTTCTATTCTACACCCTATCCTGAATCAAGTCTTTGAGGATGAAAAGAAGCCACTATCCCTCCTTCTATTACCTCTGCCCCACCCCCACTGAGTCAACTACCTTTGTCAGCACCTCCCCAGGAGGAGACAGAAAAGGACCAGGATCTTAGGTGGATCACCATCAGATCATCTCAAACCTCTCAGCGCCTTGACCTGCCCAGTAAATAAGAATGACTTTCACCATCCCTTGGGCAGTTCCTACAGCAATCATGCTCTCAGCCTGAATATAGTCTCCACAGTTACTGATGTTTCTCTCTGCAAATCAAAGACAAAACAAGAGTCCGGTCTTATCTCCCTGACCTGGGTGGCCTCTCAAGTTTCTTACCCTCAGAGCTTCTAATGAGAACAAAACCACATGCCTGTTCTTTCACTTTCTAATCACTCCTTAGATAGAAAACTTTAAAGCTCTTCAATACTTACTCTCTTTTCAATGCCTGCTATTTATTCCCTGTAATTCAGCCAAAAAATAGGGCAAGCATTAAAAAATAATAATAACAACAGATTCCAATAAAACTAAACAAACCACATTGAATGACAGCTACTTAAAGTGTTATAAAAGAATACTAGCTGATTTTTTTCAGGGAATTTTTAATTTTCGGCGTTAACTAAGAACCAAAAGAAAGAAGAGAATAATATAATGGCAGTTTTTAAATTTTGCTGTGTACCACATCTTCCCAATTACCTGATAAGGAAGGTCACCCACAATTTACAGTTGAAGAAATCAGTTCAGAGAGGTGAGAGAGTGTGTTCAAGGTTGTGCAGAAAGCCACCTCCACACCCCGGTGCTAGGATAATAAACCCTATCTGTCAAATTCCAATGCACCGTGTTGCCTCTCAACAATATATTATTCTAATTATTATAACTACTTCTAACAATATACCAAAAGCTGTACCAGGTATCTCATCTAATCGTCATAATGATACTGTGAGGTAGGTGGCAGAGTCAGCACCATTTTACAAGTAAGAAAACCAGAGAGAATACGTCTGATTGCCCAAAGCCAGAGTAAATAGTGCAGCTGATGTGCAAGCCCAGCCGGTCTGACTGCAGAACCCGCACTCTTCATCACGAGGCTGGACTCTCTGCCAGGGCTAATACTCAGTAGTAAATAGCTCATCATCGGCAAAGATTACTGATGAATTACAACAGTTCTATTCCCAACAGAATGGTTTATTTATTTTAACAGTAGCTGTTTTCATAAAGATGCACTAGCAAATCAGAGTGAGATTTTTTTAGTCCCCAACTTATTAAAACTCATAAAAAAATAACCATTAACTTTAAGAATTAAATATCCTCTTTTGATGTGCTAATGTAAATACTGAACATTAAGCGATTAAAGAATAACTTCCTGTAATTGCTATTTACGGGTGGAAAGGGAGAGGGGGGATATTTAATGGTGTAACAAAAAATGTCTCCCTGTACCTGCCCAGGTGGAAACCCGTTTTTCTTCTTGGACTCCAGGCTACTCTAGCTGAAGAATATGCAGAGAGAAGGGGCTGTCAAATGCAGAACAGTCTTCAGAGAGAAGAGCAAGGCTGAGTTACCACACTTGTTATGTACAAATGAAGTCGGCAGTGACACATGTGAAGGATCTATTAATACACTAGAGGAAAGCAAAGTTCTAAATAAATTAATTTTAATGGCATTTAAAAATTATTCTTGGAAAATATGTAAGAAAAAACTAAAACAAAAAAACAACATTATCTGCTAAGTTAACAAAGCCTTAAAGCAAGAGCAGATATCCCAACTCGGTCAGGTGGGACTCAGAAGAATCCAGCCAAGAACAGAACCATGCTCTTCTCCACACAGGTTAAGGGTTAGCGTCAGTTTGCTAGGAGACCCAAAGCGTGTGGTACCCTGTAAGTAGTTCTCATCGCCATCACTCTGAAGGTGTTTAATGTGTACATTTTATCTGCATAATACATATGTGGACAAAATACAAACATATATTCTACATATATTCACAGATCATACATATATATGAATGAAAATAGACATGTGTATCTGGATCAGGTAACCCTTATACCTGAATCCTGAATCCAGGGCAAATCCTGATGAGCGCCACAGCATTTATTACAAAATGCTGTCTTCATGGATGGCTAACCACTTAGGTTTAGGTGCATTTCATAGGATACGAATGAGGATAAATATACGGATGAGGATAATATCCAAAAGAGGGTAATGCAACTAATAAACCCCTGGAACTGTTAACACAGATAAGCTCGTAGTAATTGTTGACCAAAAATTCCCATGACAGTTTTTTTTAAAGAATTTATTTATTTATTTTTAGAGAGAAGGAAAGGGAGGGAGGAAAAAAGGGAGAGAAACATCAATATGTGGTTGCCTCTCACACGCCTCCCACTGGGGACCTGGCCCACAACCCGGGCATGTGCCCTGACTGGGAATCGAACCAGTGACCCTCTGGTGCACAGGCCAGCACTCAATCCACTGAGCTGCACCAGCCCGCCAGAGCCTGGGACAGTTTTTAAGTGATCTTTTCTTCTACAACTCAGACAGCAGTTGTTGTCTCTAGGCCTAGGGTTCCACATGGAAAGAGAGAGCATGGTGTTGTGGGCCCACCCCTACCTCTTCTAACATAACAGCAACATTAACAGATAAGATGTATTTAGTACTTAGAATGTTCCAGATGGTTGCAGATGCTTTCCATACTCCACCCGTTATTTTTAATCCTTGCAACAGCCCCATCATTAATCCCATTTGCTGACAAGAAAGTTGATCTAGAGTTCAGGTGAAGACTCTCCAGTCATACCTGGAACCCTGGTTCGCAGCAAAAAAAAAGTCTCTGCTCACTTTTTTTTTTTTTCTATTTGGGTTTAGTTGAAGATTTAATTTGGAGAAAAAGAGGGTTCCCCTATTTAAAATAAAAATATTGAACACCACTACCCTTTGCTATCACTTTTACTGTGAGCCTGATCCACACTTTAATTCTATCAATATGTTGCTATTTAACTTCCTGTATGTTTGTGATAAACGTATTGCATCTTGAACTGCATCCATTCAGGTGTGTACCCCCACAGGCAAGCTCACTAGGCTGGAAGGCCCTTGTATTTCTTTGTATCTCCTGTGTGGCGCCCCGTGCGGGACCCTCACATACAAATTTTCAACAAGTCAGCTTGGTTTAACTGGTCAAACAGACTCACATTGTTTTGTCCTGGGAAAAAACAATTTGGTATAAGACATGCCACCGATAACGATGAACAATCTTGAGAACTTCGTTTAAGCGGCAGCCCTGCCACACCCCACCCCAAATTTCTTACCCACCCGGCGACACCTATCGACTTAGAAGCTGGAACAAGAAAGTTTTCAGATATAAAGCTAGGAGAATATGTGTTCCCTGCGGAGTGGCTGGTGTGTTCTAATTAAGCTTTTTTGACTGAGCATTCAAATCTACACTCTTACTTGATTAATATTCATCGCTACCAGTTGTATGCGCAGGGTGTGTGAAAAATGAGACCTGCATGCTGGGATAACTTGCAAGAAATTACTATTCATCAGCATGAATCAACAAGCCCACAACGTAACACTATCCACTGGGAATATTTTTTTTAAAGCTGTTACTAAGGTCATATAAAAGAAAAAGGAGAAAAATAAAGAATTTATTTTTGCACTGAAAACCATACAAATGTTTCCAGAGCAAATGAGTATAACTATCCAAGATCAAAAACTAATAGATAAAGTTCTGATATTTATTACAACTTGGATGAACCTTGAAAACTTCAGGCCAAGTGAAGTAAGCCAGACACGAAAGGACAATAGGATGTGGTTCCACCTACATGAAACATCTAGGGCAGGCAAATTCAGAGAGACCGAGTAGATCTGGGTTACCAGGGGCTGCGGGGAAGAGGAAACGAGAATCTACTGCCTAATGGTTAGAGAATTTGTGTTTGGGAGAAATACCCAAGGAACACCACCATTAGTGGAATGAGCAGAAAAGGAGCTCACTAGGATAAGCAGCAGCAACCACATTAGGTGGACAGAAAATCCGGACATAGGAAAACGGTGTTGAAGAAAAACAGAAAGTCCTGAAATATTTCACAGCAAGATGGAATACGGTAAGAACCAAAACATGTCACCTGGGATTTAGGTTGTTGACGACAGCCTGAGAGCAGTGTGAGCAGAGTGACAGGAACAGGGTGAGTACATTTAGGGAGGTCAGAGAAGACTGCTCTTGAGCTGAGCTGAAGTGACTCAGATGGACAGGGCAAGTCATCAGGTGGAAGGCAAGGAAACTGCCTGCAGTGTTGGGCTGGTTCCAATTCCAAGGGGTTTATCATAAACTTTAAAATAAAAATAAAAAAAAGCTGTGAAGCACAAGTAAAAAGATTTTTTTTTTGGAATAAAATTGTTTATTACTTAAAAATTATAAAAATTACACAGAGGCCCTATATCTTAAGGTAATTTATACTGTATATTTTCTGCCACAGTAGTCTATTTTCATTATTGCAATTAACATTTATAATTAAATATTTGTTTGTTTACTCATTTATGGTATGTCACATCTCAGGACAAATTGCTTATTCTATAAATCTCATTTTAATCTTTACTGTATTTTCTTCCATTACCATTTAGTCCCCCAAAAGATTTTCAAATTATACTTTAACAAGTGTAGCTAACTTGCAACTTTCAGCAAATATTTCATTTCAATTATTATGCTAACTTTTTGAGGAAAATTAAGTCAATCAAAAACCTGAAAAAGACATCGCCGGGAAGACGTTGGTGAAAAGGTTATGTCAATGAGGTAGTGCCTTTTGTTGGACCGCTTCCTAAAGGAGGCCGATTTATGCATATCCGCTACATAAACCCCTCTCCAGTTCCGCTACAGTCTGTGCCAGCTGACTCTAGGCAACCAGACCAAAAAGTTCAACTTCATTTTTACTCAGTTCCTCTTTTCTTAAAAAGGACTTAATATTTTATAATAGGAGCCGTTAAAATTTTCAAAATTCCCTGTACTTACTGGAATTCAGAAAATTGGGCAGTACCTTAAAACCCACACTTCTGGCTGTACCAGACAGCACAATATATGTATGTTTTTGACCTCACTGTGTAACTGCAGGTGCAACACAAAAACGATACAAAAGCTATGTCAAACTCGGAGTGGACTAAAGTGTTCACGTACTACCACCTCTTCTAACCCTGTCTGCAAGGGCACTATAAGAACCACTGATGATCAGCTGCATGTACGTAAGAGACACAGCAGGTATGACGCCCTACGAAACACAGACACCATTTCTGATTATACCCACTCACTCTTTTTAATTCCTCGAGAGTGATTACATGTTGAACTTGGCTATCTTTAAAAAGTTAAGTTGCTTTAATGAAAGTATTGTAGATAGCTATACCACCATACATCAATTAGAAAGTTAATCATGCTCCTTGTTGTCTCAAAAAGATTTTAAAGGAGGTGAGGAGGTGGTAATGTTTGGTGATTTTTAAGAAGTTAATTGGAGGGCATCAAGTAAGAGAGATCATCCAGGAAATAAAGTTTATCAAAAACTCAAAATACATAATCTGCGTGAAGTCAAGAAACAGCCAGAGATTCCCTGTAGCAAGTCTAGGCATGCTCACTCGAGAAGAAAGATTTCCCTTCGTTGTGTCCGGCTGAGTTTCCAAAATGCTAGGAGACTTCACTATACGATAAAAATGACTACTCGAGAATTTTTCTTCGATTATTTCTAAGAGACAAAAGGCAAACAAGTTCATAATCTCTGACTAACAAAGCTCAAAATTAGCTCAAATATATTACAAATTGAACTGTAAATACGCAAGTTTCACATAATAGAATCCATGAGATTACCAATCAGCAAGTAAATCACGAGCTACAACTGTAACATATATTTCCCTACGTCCTAGATGCATGAATAATAAAGCAATTTATTTCTATGAATGAGTACTGCATCTTCAAATGTAAACTCATTATGGTTTTATATGGGCAAATGTGTCACCACTAGCATTCAGTATTAGAAGTGACTTTCAAAACATCCATGCTGCCTCATTCCCACTGTCTTACTGGCCTTCCCGTGTGTCACCTCACACACAATGTACGCCATTCTTCCACTGCCTTCAAAGTTTAGGTTTCCCACACACTTCTGTCAGACAATTCTGCCCACGCAATAAAACAGTATTGGGCCTCCGCTACATTTCACAGCCTCGTTTAGTTAAGATCCAATGAAATAAGGCGTATAAAAGTGGACTCTGCACAGTCTGCCAATGGGAGGCATTTAATAAACACTTGGAATCTGAATTCGGCACAATCCCTCTGACGCCAAAACATTAAGAACCAGAAGTTTCACATTTAAAATCCAAGTAGACCAGTGTCACGGCAATGGCATAAGGGCGAAGGGACCGCATCTAGAACGGAGAGTGGGAAGAAGAAGAATTGGCCCTCACTGTGTAACTGCAGGTGAGACACAGAGGAGTGTAAAGGATCCCCAGGCCTATCATCCTGCAGCTATCGATACTCCATGTTCATTCCACAGAAGGAAAAAGAGAAGGGCACTCGCTTGGTCTTGGCTGCCTAACTGATGGCCGACTATCCCCTAAAACGCATGCCTACTCTGAAGTCAGCCTTGAAATTTACAATGATCCTGCTGTATGCCTTCACAGTCTCCATCACAGAACATTCAAGAGTCTTTTTTCATGTAACTTTTCATTGTCTGAGTTACCATAATTACTAATGTGATAAGAACCAAACCAAGTATGAAGATAAATCGATGCTTCACGTTTGCCCCAAAACATGGCCCTTTACCGAGGGTCAAATGGATGAGCTTTGGTGAAATCTAATTATTTGAAATTACTGCAGAATGTGTACATATACCTTTGTCTACGAAGAGAGTCCACAGATTTCATAAGTTATTTTCATACTCCATGGATAGACTGGGGAATAAATAAAACAAAGCAGCAGAATTTTAAGTGAAGGTATTTTATTTATACTCCACAGTGTCTTTGATGAGAGTAGCATGTTAAACCAATAGGTACTCTGAATAACTGTAATACCAGACAACGTACATCTAGGACAAGAATTACCAACTGCTGCTCTTCTCTAAGTCAGGAAAGCCATCAGGAATCACTGAGAATTCCAAATGCCTTCAGTGGGGCTGGGGTGTAGGAAGAGTAAATAGCGCTGAGAGTCTAAATAATACAAGAATTCCAGGCAGACGGCACAAGGGGAGAAAACACGCTCGATAAAACCACACTGACTCAAATGTCCCCCAGGACCCAGAACTTTCACTGCAGTTTTTTCTCTGTTTTCCGAATAAGTGCAAGTTCGTCAAGGGAAGAGACCAACCTTGATAGTCTTTGTACCATGGGTCCCCACTCAGCACCTGTTACAGAGTTGTTACTCAACATTTCATGAATCAATAATGCAAATAATAGTAGGAAGTAGGTGCCAAGTTTTTTAATTTTTTAAGCCTGAAGCTTTTAGTAATATCTACATGTTCAAATTTCCTTCATATCCACTTGAGAGGTTAAATATAAATGCCCTAAAATATTACAGAGAAAATGTATTTATGAAATCTTATCCCTTGTTTTAGTAAAACTATGTAACAATAGTAGGGGACTGAAAAAGAATCTAATCTCCCTAAAGTGAACTAAAATCCACAGATCTAAATCTCTAGCAACTGGGGGTAGGAGCTCTGTTTTTACAAACCAACTCAGGAGTTAGACAGCAGAGAAAGAGAGAAAGAGACAGACAGAGAGAGAGAGAGAGACGGATTAAAAAAAGACTACTATTTTTTCCCTTTAACTTTTTATTTTTAAATAATTTTAAACCTACAGAAAAGTCACAATAATAGTACAGAGAATTCCCATCTACTCCACCCAGCTTCCCCTAATACTAACACCTTACTTAACCATACCATACTTATCAGAACTAAGAAACATCGATGCGATACTATCAACTAAACTGCAGACCTGACGCAGACTTCATCCAAATGAATTTTTCCACGAACACCTTTGCTCTGTCCAGGATTCTACAGCGCACTCGGTGCCCTGCCTCCTTCGTCCCCTCCAATCTGTGACAATCCCTAATCTTCCCTTGCCTTTGACACTTGATATTTTTGAAGAGTACTGGTAAAGTAGTTGGGGCCCATCTGATGTTTTCTCACGACTAGACTGAGGTGATGCATTTTGGCAAGAATACCACAAAGGTGATGTGCTCTTCCCTTGGTGAAGGTGGTATTTGCCAGTTCAATCGCTATAAAGTTACTCTCTTTCCCTAGTAATTAATATCTTCGAAGAGATACTCTGAGATTCTGCAAATATCCTGTTTCTTCTCAAACTTTCATCAACTAATTTTACATCCACCACTGGATCTTGCCAACAGTAATTACTGCAGGTGTTCTGTAAGTCTCCATCTCACTCATTCCTCCTACACTTATAACTCAAAGTCTTCTGGTGTGCTACCTCCCCGTGTACTTATTCCTTTAATTATCTATTTACATCAGTATGGGCTCATAGATTTTTACTTTACTCTATGAGTTATAACCCAAAACTAATTAGGACATTTTGTTGCTCAAATTGTTCTCGCTTTAGCCACCAGGAGCCCTTTCAGGTTGGTTCCTGCGACTCTCAACATGCCCCAGTTCTTTTTTTAAGATCTTCCTTAGTTCTCAATGGGCTTGAGGTGGAATTGGGGGAGGGGGAAGAACTTCCTTAGTTCTGATGCCACAAGATGATCCAGCCTCATCTTGTATTTTCTCTAACCCAGTCCTAGATTCACCCACTTCTCCGAGGAATGCTGGTTTCTTTTACTGGGAAAGGGTATTTGGAAACAAGATACAGGAACCAGGTGTACTCATTGCCACTGGTACCTGTATCTCTGCTGTGTCTGTTTCCAGACCCCCTCGGCAGCCAGAGCAGGAAATACATGTATGTACACTAACCTATGCATACATACCTCTATATTTATTTCTGTATCTACTTACGTATGTCACTACAATACTCAGAATGAATTCATACTGATGTTTCTAGTTGTGATGCAGCCCCATAAGGTTCAATCTGTCACCTTTCCCTATGGGAATTTCCCCTGTAATTTCTCCCACAGTCAGAAACCTGGCTCTTGTTGTGTGCTGCACCTATGTTTTCAACCCTAATAAACATGTAGTTTCAGAAGAATCCATACCTTCATGAAAAACACAAATTTAGTGACTAGAGTACAGTACTTGTATGCACTCTTTTCTGTCCTTAGCCTTACCGTATGCAGTCAAAATTCTATTTTCTAACATTAATTAGGCTAGTTCTATTCATCCCCACTCCCTTCGACGATGTTATTTATTTGTAATACAGTTAGGTTCCTAGTAAATTTGTATTCCCTTCACATCCTGGCTGTTGGAGGTTTTTTAATTTACACAGAGGAAAATTCACCCTTTGAGGCACACAGTTGTGTGGGTTTTGATAAATGCAGATTCGTGTATCCACAACCAAGGTCATGACACAGAACAGCTTCATTACCCCCCACATTCCCTTAAGTTGCCCCCTGGAACCAACCCCTTCCCCATCCCCAACCCCGGTGACCCCTGATGTTTTCACTCCCTATAGTTTTGCTTTTTCCAGTTTAATGTTTTAGTGGTTTACAGTCTTCCGATAGTGTTTATGTTACAGCTGTTGGTACTGCTCCACAGCTGTTAGATGCTCTTTTCTGTGTTTTTTCCCTACTTTTTTTTTCTCTTGTTCAGTTTTTCCCCATTTTTGGTAATTTCTATTGACCATTCTCAAGTTCACTGATTCTTTCTTGTGTCAGAACTACAGATGAGCCCACTAAAGGCATCTTCATTTCTACTACTTTTTCTCACTTCTAATATACTACTTAACTCTATAATCTCTCCCCTTCTGCTACAACTACCCTTCTAAGTCATCATGCTGTTAACCTTTTTCATTAGAGCTTTTAATACAGAAGTCGTAGTCATTTTAAATTTTCTACCTGATAGTTCCAGTATCTGCGTATATCTGAATCTGATCCATTGACTGCTTTGTCTCTGAGCAATATGTTGGGTTTTTGTTGCCTTTTTGAATGCCTCCCATTTTTCTGTTGAAAGCTGAACATCTTGTGAAGGACAGCAGAGACTGAGTTAATAGTCTTTATGCCCAGAAATGAGCGCACCTTTTCTCCTGCTGTGCCTTCAGGGCGGGGGGTTAAGTTAACCTCATCAGAAGTCAAGCTGATTGGCATTCATCATGGAGATGGTTGCCCTCCGTGTGCCACGTCTTCAAACTCTTCTGCTAGTAACTTGTGTTTGGAGCAGAGCCTGGCTCCCCAAGCTTTCTTCTCACTGCTCCTAGCTCAGCTTCGGGTCTTCCCTTGGGGCTGCACCTCACAGAGGGTCTGTCTGGCAGGGTCTGGCCCCTCGCCTGACACTATTCCACTGTCACTTGATGTTTACCCCTCTGGGGACAGGAGACAAGAACTGGGAGTTTCTGTTGTTCTGATTAAGCATCCACCTTAGACAGTCACTGTGTCCCTGGGTCTCAGGGATGTTGCCTTCTGAATGCCCCTGCCCCTTATTCAGCTGTGGTTCTGGATCCAAAATGCCCCCCAAGAACAGATTTGATTCTATTCCCTACCCCTAGGTGTGATGGATTTTTGCCACTGCCCTCCAGGCAACAGTGAGTTTTGTGCCCTTTCCCCTGCTTCCAGTCAGTGGAGGAGAAAGAGAAGACAGGGAAGGAGGGTCTGGCAGAAGTTCTTGCTCCATCACTAGCAGCCCTGAACCAAAGGATGCTTTCTCAGGAATGTCACCTGTTCTTTTTCGGGGAACACTTAGAAGGCTTTGTAGAGAAAAAGGCTGCAAGTAGTTACTAAACCCTCCTTACATGTGCAGCCTCCAACTATTCTAGCGAAATTCTTACCGGTGCTCAGCATGTCTGCCCCAGGTAAGCAAGTGCTCATGTCTCTCTCTACAGGCACCTGTCCCTCCTCAGTCCTCAAGCTGGTTGGGTGCCCTGTGACCTAAGCTCTCTGATGGGTTCAAAACAAAGAGTCAGAAACTTGCAGCTTTCCAGCTTTCGTGTTCTTGTCTAGTCCCGTTTCAAGGGCAGAAGCAATGCTCTCTTCGCACCACAATGCTGTGTTTACTAATGCCTGAACTTGTTTGCTAGAAGATAAGACCATGAAACAAATTTAAAGCTTATTAAAAAGTCAACTTAAAAGCAACATTCCAAATTAAAATATTCTAATATAATTTTTAGTCTTAAAACCTAATTAGAGAGTTTTTGCTGTTCACTGATGTGATATTTTCCAGCTGTTGCTATATCAAGAAAAGTCTCATTATTTCCTAACAAGAAAATGAATTCAAAACTAAATTGCAATAATGCACTTAGACATAAACTACACTGAGAATCCAGACTAATAAAAACACATAACAGCTGATAATGATTTCTTAAAAGTATTTGGTTTACATTTGACATAATGCTTTGAGAACACCAATTATGTGTTCATAGCCCCCATAATTTTGTTTTACAAAATATTTCCTCAAATCTCTTGGTCGATTACCACAGGGTTAAAAGCTGTCTTAAAATCAAAGATCAAACACAGGGAAAAAAAAGATCCTGTAATTCGCTATAGCAGTTCATTGATCTTTCCCATCTGCTATGTGAAAAGGAGCTGTATGTTAAATTTGAAAAGAGAGAATCTTTTTAACTAAAACTGACAGTAAACTGACTCTGGCTCACATCCAGAAGAAAGTTTTCTGTATGAAAGCCAACTCCCTTTTGCCAAAATACAAACATGTCAACAATAGAAAAATAAAATCATGTCAGTAAAGTCCTTTTATTTACATCTTTCTTCCCGTAAATATATCACATGATCAGATTTCTATTATAAAGCCATACAGTAAATGAATTTTTAACCATCAAGAGAACTTTATAAGCACAAGCTTATGGGTGAATGATGAGAGACAGCTGGAGCAAGACAGTGAAAAATGTAGTTAACTCAGACGCAGAGAAATTACTTTCCCGGTATAGTCCAATAATTCACAAGCTTCCCTGGACTTTCCTTTATGTAAAGACCTAGAAGCCCTGTCTTCACCTTGGGAAAAAAATCAAGGAAGTCACAGAAGACAAACGATATGGCACATTTTTTTAGAAGAGAGAAAGCACTTTTCATCTGCTGAGACAAATGCTCACAGGCCTACCTACAATTACGGCCTTTAGTAGCCATCAGAGGATTCTAGAATGGGGTCTGATTCTTCCCTTGGTGCCTTCTCCTTCTCTCTCCTCGCACACCCAAAATGGGTGAATTTTATGATATTTAAATGATACAGATCACAGGTAATAAGGTATTACTGGTCTCAGTTACAAATACGGGGTGGGGCAAAAGTAACTTTACACTTGTTCATATGGAAAATAGTACAATAACTAATAAAGAATACAAGAATAAACTCTGTGTTTCATGCACTCATAACTGTAAACCTGTTTTGTCCCTCTCTGCATATAAATGTTTATACTAACTCAAAATGCAAAACCTATTTTTGTGACTTCTAGTCCAGTCTGAAAAAACCAGTCTACAATAGCTAGTAAAAACCTCTGCTGCAGACTATTAACAATACCTAGTTATAAAATAATCTATTAACTTCTTCAGTAAGTAGGATTTAAAAATTATGTATTTGTTTAAGTTAAATATTTAAGTAAAATGCTGAAATTAAAAATATTCATGAGATTATTTTCCTACTAACTTTCATATTTTTGGACTTAAATATGTAGGTCTGACCCAAAAAAGTCTAGAAACCAGCCCATTTCTATACTTTGGTTTTTATCTTCATCAAAGCCTCAAACTTCACTTTACAACTAGAAAAAATGTTAAATATTTATTGTAGTCCTAAACCTGAAGATGATTCTGTAGCTTTTTCGTCCTCAGTGTACATGAAATAGAAATTTGGGAGATTCACAGAATAATTGGTAATCTCGATGTTTCCCAAATACAAGTCTTGTGGTGAATAGCAGATATCAAAAATTCAATAGAGTTTCTCTCAAATGTTAACAAATAGCACTTTTGTTGCTTCTTATAGCCACATCTAATAAAAGATAATTCAACAACTAAAAGGCTGTATTTTGTGCACTTAAACTACAATCTCTACTTTTAAAAATACCTACTTTGGGAGAGCCCTAGCCAGGTAGCTCAGTTGGTTAGAACGTCATCCCAACACACCAAGGTTGCAGGTTCGATCTCCAGTCAGACACACACAAGAATCACCCAATACACAAGTGGGACAACAAACTGACCTCTCTCTCTCTCTCTCTCACATTAATAACTTTTTTAAAATCTACTTTGTTTCACAAATTTAAGGTAGTATTACTACAGAAGATTCAAGACGCAACCTCAATTCCAATTTTACTTCAAAATTCAATTTTTATTTCATAAATTGAAGAGGAATGTTCTTGCATATGGTGCCCAAACACTCATGTGCTATTTGGAAGGGAAGACACGCTCATTAATAAATAAGCAGACTCCGCAACACTTTCAACACCAAAGGAAGAAGGTGCATGGGGGTATTAATGATATCACAGAGTTCAGTTTGTAAAACTACATCAACCTGTAACTTCTGTGTGCTTTTATGTATATGAAGTTTACATACTTGTATACATTTTTGTATGTATCAAATATGTAAGCACATGATTTATGTATATATAATAGTTCAATTAAAAGCTTTTTAAAAATTGATAGGTTTAAAAGCAAATTCTTTGTATGCGTGTTTGAGGATTTTTTAATTTTACTTTTCAATTAAAGTTTGCATTTGATATTATTTCCTATCAGTTTCAGGTATAAGCCACAGTGGTCGCACAATCACCTGCTTTCCAGAGTGGTCCCCAGTATGTCAGGTGTCGACCTAGCACCATACACAGTTGTCCCAGTACTAACTTTACTTCACTATACTCCTTGTGCTCTACTTTACATCCCTATTTTGTAACTACCAACTAGTGTTTCTAATCCCTTCACCTTTTTAACCCGCCTCCCCACCCTGCCTCCCCTCTGGCAGCCAGCAGTCTGTTCCCTGCACCTATGAACTGTTTCTATTTTATGTATGTTGTTCTTCAGATGGCACAAGTAAGTGGAATCACCTGGTATTTTCCATGCTCTGCCTGGCGTATTTCCCATCACATAATACCCTCCAGGTCCACCCTGCTCTCACAAATGGTAAGATTGCATTCTTTTTTATGGTCGACTAATATTCTATCGTATGATGTACCTCAGCTTTTTTATCCACTCTGTCCTACTGATGGACACTTGCATTCCTTCCCTATCTTGGCTATTGTAAATAATGGGTGCATACGCTCAAATTAGTGTTTTGGGTTTTTTCAGATATATACCCAGAAGTAGAATCACTAGGTCAAAAGGCAATTCCATTTTTAATTTTTTAAGGAGCCGCCACACTGCTTTCCACAGTGGCTGCACCAATCTTCACAAACAGTGCACTGGGGTTCCCTTTTCTCTACATCCTTGCCAACACTTATCGGTGCTTTAAAGAGTGTGTTGTTGCTGTTGATTTGGTTTTTTGGATGGACTTATTTTGTAATTCTAAATTTTTATCTTCAGATTTAAAAAAAAGACTTTACTGGCCCCATTGTTTTATTCAGTAAATCATCTCCACAAATGACACGTGGCGGTTTTTGACACACTTCATGTAGGTCACACACACACACACACACACACACTCACGAAATATTTAAGACCCTCTCGATGGGCAATGCCGAACAGAACTCTGCAATAGTGGAAATGTTCTATGTCTGCACTGCCCACTAGCTGCATCTGGCTATTGAACATAAAATGCAGGTGTGTGGTTAAAGCACTGGTTTTTTTTACTGCCGTTGATTTAAATTGAAATAACCAGAAGTCGTTAGTAGCTATTGTGCTGGACAGTGCAGCTCTAGCAAATGCCTAGCGCTTTCTGCTTCGCGGGCCTCAGGCTGTGCTCCATGTTTGTCAGCCATGGAGTCTTTGGAAATACCTGACTCGCCGTGACTTCTACAGCCCCAAGAAGCAAGGAACACTGGATGCTCCCACCCCGTATTTGAAATCCATCCTCTGCTCCATTAGTATCAAAAGACTAAAATAAATAAGTCTCTAAATTCAAGACTAAAATAAAGAAAACCCCCTAGAGAAACCACTAAAAAAGAACAGCCCCCACTAATTATATGCAGACAGGCTGTGGTATGTACATAGAAAACAAAAGACCTCTTTCACGTGGGAAATTAATTGATAGTTAAGGCCTGAATATGTTAAGTAAGGCCGTAAATCACTACATCTAATAAGATCACTCTGCAGTGAAATGCTCAGAATGGCAAAGTTTTCCCATGAAATGATAGCTAAGAAACATTTGTCTAAATCAGTATGTGCCAAACTATGTTTTAAGGAATAATGGCATGGCATAAGAAGTTAAATGAGCTGCCGAAAGAGTGCTCGCGGTTAAGCTGGGAGATGCTAGGCTAACGAGAAACAAACTAGCTTGTCTTGGGGAGGTTTTTATATATCTTTTAATAAGCTAATGCTCACTGTGAATCTCCAAGAGGGAGACTATGGAAAGCTTATGAAACCTATCTGACCGATAACCATGGAAAATAAAGGTCTAATCAGTATTTCTCCAATCTGCCTGGTTATAAGAAATCCAATCATCTGAGATGTTTGTCTGATACATGTATTTCCAGGCCTGGAGGTTCTGGTTTAATAAGCCTGGGCAAGGAATCTTTCTACAGGTAGATCTAATGGTCCAGAGCAAGATTAGGAAACTGCTCTGGTTCATTCAGAGGATCCCCAAAATCTGAAACAATGTATGCACATACAAACTCACACTGATCTCCACACACATGTGCAACCAAAGTGAGAAAAACAGAAAATAACAAGTGTTGACAAGAATGTGGAGGATCAGAAGGAACCCACATGCACTGTTAGTAGGAGTGTAAAATGGTACAGACACTTTGGAGAACAGCATGGCAGTTCCTCAGAAAATTAAAAGTGGAACTACCACGTGATCCAGCAATTACATTTCTGGATATATTAACAAAATCATTCAAAGCATGGTGTGAACAGATATTTGTATATCCACGTTCATAGTTGTATTATACACAATGGCCAAATGGTGGAAGCAATTCAAGTGTCCATCTACAGATGAATGAGTGGGCAAACAAAATGTTGTGCATATACTGTAATATTATTCACTGAAAAGGAAATTATGACACAGTACAATGGGGATGAACCTGAGGACATCACGCTAAGGGAAAAAAGATAGTCACAAACAGAAAAAGTTCTATGATTCCATTTACAAGAAGTATAGAGTAGTCAAACGGATAAGACAAAGACAGAAAAGGGTGGTGGCTGACCATTAACGGATACAAAGTTCCAGCTTTGCAGGATGAAAACAATTCTCGACATGGATGGTGGGGGAGGCTGCACAACAATGAGAATGTTTATGCTTAAAAGTGGCTGATCAATTAGAGGTTACGTGTATTTTACTGTAATTTAAAAAAGAAAAAAGAAGACATTACTGGAACTGGCTGGTACACAAGAGAGACTAGTGCTCCAGGCAGCTTCGCGCCTCCTACCAGCCGGCCATCGTCACTGCCACCACACCCTGCCAGCAAGGACAGCCAGCCAGGCAGGTAGGTATAGTCCAAACATTAAGTCCCAGGTCCCGCACATCCCAGGTGTAAGAAGATTTCGTTTTCTCTACTTCTGCTAACTGGGAACTGATGATAACCCAAAGAAA
This sequence comes from Macrotus californicus, assembly GCA_007922815.1. Classification (NCBI taxonomy): domain Eukaryota; kingdom Metazoa; phylum Chordata; class Mammalia; order Chiroptera; family Phyllostomidae; genus Macrotus; species Macrotus californicus. The sequence continues at coordinate 24,609 of VMDR010004691.1, forward strand.
AAGTTCGATCCACCCAATCAATCAAACTATAAAGGAAGTGTTTACTGACATACAGAACATGTGTGTGTGACCTACGTAAGAAATCGAATTTCTTCAGGGCTTCCAGCACACTTACCATGCTTCCAGCCTTGGAGTCCACAGCTACCATTTCTTGAGTTACTTACATTATGGAAATAAAAGGAAGAGGCTGACCTTTACCTTGAATCCAATCTCTGCACACACTGAAGTCACCCCAGCAACCATGTACAGTTTGCCACTGTCACTACTGAGTCCAGTTTGTACTTTGTTGAAGACCCACTAACAAATGCTGGAAATGAAGTGGCTATGTTATACATTCTAAAATTTAATATCTTTACATGAGAACAGTGATTACTACTTTCTGGTCTTTACATTAAACTTTTAGAGAAATTTTATCACCCTAGGCTCAATGAGGATTTTATCCTCTTCTAACCCAAATGAAATAACATAAGAAATAAAAATTGGATTGGCAGATCATTTAATATTACCTTAGACAAGTAAAAATCTAATTTAAAAAAAGTTCAAAAAGTCAAAGTAGATTTTGGGAGAGACTGATGATGATCGGCCACCCTCTGATTCTCCATTTTTCTCACCAATATCCTCGGTGCCTCAAACACAATGCCACCCACGTAGCCTGCTACACAAACAGATCCCACCCCCCAAAAAACGGGGAGGGGGGTCCTCACTTCACCCTCTGACTGAAACACGTTAAACGTTATTCCTCCAGGCAGCTATGACAGTTTTCAACAGCATTCTTTGAGGAGAGGAAAAAAAGCTTTCGTTCAGATAAATAGTCATGTTTGTAAGGGTTTTATTAACTGTAAAAGTTTTTTAAAAATCAAGAAAATAATGCATCATAAAAAAGACAACCACTGTTAAATCAATTATATATAAATATATATTTATATATATATAAGATTATGTATATACACACACACACAATTTTATTTTTCAAGACCTGGGATACAGTTTTGTAATTTAGTTTCTTTACTCAATAGGATTATTTGCCCCATGTCACTAAATTTCACTGAAAATAAACAACAATAAAAGATACCTACCCACTTAAATACATTTTTTTTAAAAAGATACCTACTCGTCATCTACAAGCACTTTCCATAAATTCCTTCATCCTCACAAAATACTTGTAAAGACATCATCGTGCTCACTACACTTAGGAACAACCTACTGTTAAAATATTTAATGATATTTAGAGTCACTCCCAAAGAATCATGATACTACTCTTTTTTTTTTTTTAATTACAAAGTCAAATTTATAGAAGCCTCTTCAGGCAGAACCTAGGGATGTAGAAACTCTCTCCTCGAAAAAACAAGCACACGTCAATGGAAAAAAAAAGAGTTTGGGGGAGCAAAAACTAAATTAAATGTGCAAACATATTTAAGGTGAAGTTGAAAATCTCGACTTTGAGGTGACTGAAAAGGAAAGTCTCCTCTCCGACTAACAGATAGGAGCTTGGAATTCAAAGAAGTTGCAGCCTTCAGAGAAAAGGTTCACCAAATCCCTTTCATAATTACGGGGCTGGAGCTCTCACCTGCGACCATCTTTCTGGATGTCCTCCTGTACACCCCCCTGCCTTTGTATTTTCCCCGGAGAGGGAGAGGTCCCTGTGAGCAGAACAGCGCCTCCTGGTGCCAGGGGCGTAGAGCTACCTGTGCTTGTGGTCTGGTTCAAGGTCTCCAGGAATTTCGTACACCTGAGAGTGGGGAGAAACCTGGTCCTCCCCTCTGGTCATATGACGCAGAAGCAAATTATCTGTAACCCCTCTGTTTCCTTCCTCTCCCCCCACCCCGCCTGCCATCCACGACCACGTACATACTCTAGGTAAATGAGGAGGAGCTTTTGCCCCAAGACTTTCCCAGAGTTCCCTAGGAAGCTCACGGGAAGACCTGTAGAGAGGGATCACTATAAGAACAATTCATTCTAAGGTGGTTCTTCCTTAAATCTCCTTCAGGGACTTCTATTTTATTAAAGTCCCAAAATACCTTTGTTTCAAGGTCACATTACCTACAGGCCAAAGTCAGGATTTGAAGCAACACTGCAGAACCTGTGATCACAGTTGCTCCAAGTTTTCTCATTTCACCCTCAAGAGAAACCCGTGGGAAAGTCCCACCTGTCCACTATACCGATTAGCACAGAGAAGCTACTTTAAGACCAGTAAGCTGATGTTACTTGTTACTAATGACTTTTATTTAAGAATTGGCCAGGTCTCTCCTTTTCAGGTCTCACTTGGATCTTTAAAATCTTCAAGAAACTGGAAAGCATTCTAGTGGCTCATCAGAAGCACTGATTTCACAAGGAGATTTCACAAGGACAAAGAGTGGTTTCTCATTCTCCCTAAGTTAACAGCCCTGACATCTTAGGGTCAAGTGATACATTTTATCTAAAGATACATTTTTTGTCATCCCCTTTTTGCAGACAAGCAAACTTAGGCACACCTGCCCAATAACTTGCACAGCTAATCAGAGTCAGAGGCAGGATTTGAACCCAGGCAGCCTGGCTGTAGAGCCCCCAGTTCTCACCCCTGTGCTATAAGGCCACCCACAGTGAATCAAACAGACCACAAGAGCTAACTCTGTATTTTCACTTCGGAATGAATGAAAGCTGCGTTTCCACTCACCCTCACTGGATTGTAACCTATGAAACAAAACTGGAGAAGTAACTCACGGAGGAGTGGCGAGGATCCTGTGAGTTAGTACCCACAGAGCATTTGTCACGGCGCATAATAACACACTGTATACATGTTGGCTGATGTTAGTTTTTTTATTTCACTTCCTTCTCTTTAGTGCCTGAATGTTCATTCTGCCACAAGCATAAAATGCCTACCATGTGACAGGCTCTACGGAGAGCACTGAAGAATCCCAGATAATACATCCTCTCAGGTTCTCCAAATGCAGCTGAGGAACCCAGCTGATACACCACCACGGACTGTATTATGTGATAAGTGCCATGACATGTAAGTGCTATGGAAGCACAGTGGAGGTAGCATCTGAGTCACACAGCGGAGTGCCCTTTCCTCAGCAAGAACAGGTAGGTACTGTAATAATCCATTAGAGCTAGAACACAGGAGACAAAAACAGTGGACCTTGAAGGAAGATTTTTCATTAAAAGACTACTAAAAAGGTTTAGTGAGAAGCAAAAAGAGTAAAAGTGGCCACACAGAAAATGAGAAAAGGAAAATCTTATGATAAAAAAAAATGTATTGATGTGGAACTCAAGATGAGTTGGAGCTTAAATTAAAAAAACATTTTTCTGAACTGGGGGTTGAACGAGGCCCGAGCCTTAGATCCTCGGAGTGAATGCATGCTACAGCTCACTGGTGAGCAGAGCCGTTAAAGCGAACACAGAGCTTTGTGAGACGAGGCAGGGAGGGATGGAGGGATGGATGATCTTGGGAGGTAAACTCAGGAAGGAACCCCATGCTTCAGGAAGGAAGGTGAGTTTTCCCACTCGCTGCACCTGCCCACTGCATCCCCCCAACTAACCTCAGGATGCCTCTCCACCCTCCTTCGGGGTCCCTGCTTACCAACGTCCCATACGAAGTGCTCCAGGGACTCACTCCACACTTGAAGCTCTACCATGTTTAAAATGTTCTTGTTTAAATGAAAAGCCTGTGGTAGCTCTTTGTATTGTGGATTTCGTGTATTCCTTGTAGTTGTTTTTGTTTTTTACTCGCTTACTCCTTACATAAAAACTTTCATTCACGTATTTTGGTGTAACTTCCTCTTACCAATCAGCCCTACTGGTCTCATTGAGGAATAAGATTATAATAAATGCTAAACTCTTTTTAGTACCTCTGAGTATTAATGTCTTTGAGTATTTGTCCCCAAATTGGACATCTCTGTCTACTGTACTACAAAGTACAGTATAATATTCACCAACTTCTCCAGCAAAGCTTTTTTTAAAAACAATTTTACTTATCTTTTAGAGAGAGAGGAAGGAAGGGAGAAAGAGAGGTAGAGAATCATCAATGTGTGGTTGCCTCTCGTGCACCCCCAACTGGTGACCTGGCCCACAACCCAGGCATGTGCCCTGACTGGAAACTGAACCAGCAACCCTTTGGTTCTCAGGCTGGAGCTCAATCCACTGAGCCACACCAGCCAGGGCTTTTATCATAAATTTAATGGAGACAGTGTATATAAAATTTTCAGCTTAGCATTTACGTATATTTTTTCCAACTTGACTGAGGTATAACTGACAAATAAAACTATATATCAGGGTATACAACATGATGACCTAATATACATGGAGAAATGATGACCTCAACAAAGCTAATTAACACATCCATCACCTCACACAGTTACCTTCTTTTTCATGGTGAGAACATTTAAGTTCAGTCTTGGAAAATTTCAAGTATACCATATGGTTCTGTCCCCAAAAGTTATTCCTCTCATCCTGTCTGACCGACACCCCCCATCTTCCCACCCCTCAGCCCCTGGCAGCCACTGCTCTACCCCCTGGTTCTATGAGTTTGACATTGTTTAGATTTCACATGTAAATGAGGTCACATAGTATTTGTCTTTCTGTGTCTGGCTTATATGTCTTAGCATAGGTTCATCAGTGTGGTCTCAAAGGCAAGATTTCCTTTTTTCATGGCTGAGTAATATTTGAATGTGTACACACACACCCAAATACCACAATGTGCATGTATTTTAGATATATTAGTGCTGCAATCCTGGAAGCTACAGATGTCACCCATTTGCTTAGTGAAGTATGTCCACCAAACAATCTAATTCCTAGCCAGTCCTCCCTGTCAAATCAATAAACCACATCCAACTTACTTTCTGTTCAGAAAGCCTGACTCCATTTTCTAGTTCAAATAAATGTGCTGATCTGCCTTCCCTATAAACAACCACCAAGCCCAACCATCAAGCCCAGCTTCTAATGAAAGAAGGCATGGAATCCTGCATGGCATCTGTTGCCAACACTCAATAGTGTTGTCCCCCATCTACGATTCTGACCGAGGCTCTCTCTGCTTCGCCACCTAAAAATTCTCACACAGGAGCTGAGAATTCTTAAATGGTTCCTTTCCAGGGTAAACCAGACAGAGGTTTTCCTCCCTGAGGCAAACAACTATTCAAAGATCCAGGCCAGGTAAGAATCATGACAGACTATCAAGTGGGAGAAAGCAATCTGTGAGTGGAAAGGTAGGGAAGGAGAGCCAGCCAGCCACAGTGCTCTCAGGCAGCCCATTTCAGGAAAGTAAATGCGTACAAGGACCATCTAAATAACATCAGAACCACGTCTGCACACCAAACCCCCGGAACGTCTCCATGAGACCCCAGGTGTGCGTACACTCCAGTATGAAGGCTACAAATCTAAGGAACTGCTCCGGGGCAGAACTCAGAGTTGGAGGCCAGGCACACACACTGTAAAACCCGCCCATCCCAACGTCCTACGCACGAGGCAGCACCAAGATGCAGGGCAACATGGTGAAAGCTACGGGACGTGTGAGCTCAGCACGGGTGTGCGGAGCTTGGGCCCAGGGCTGGGAGTCTGGCTCTGCCACTTATGAACCACGACTCTGAAAAAAATCCTTGATCTCCTGTTTTTGTCAGCTTTATTGACACGATCGACACATATCATTACATAAATTTGACGAATAAAACATGATGACTTAGTATGTGTATACAATGGGTACATCTACCTCCTCACATAGCACAGTGAGTGTGTGTGTGTGTGTGTGTGTGTGAGAGAGAGAGAGAGAGAGAGAAAGAGAAGAACTTTTCAGACCGACTCTATCTCAGCAACTTTCAAATATACGACACGGCACACGCCGTGCACGAGACTCTGCCTGCAACGCTACTGAACTCGCTGGAAGTTCTAACAGGGTCTTAGTGGAGTCTTTAGGGTTTTCTGTATGTGAGGCTGCATCAGCAGCAAACAGGGACAAGGTTACTTCCTCCCCTGGGGGTCACATGCCTTTTCTTTCTTTTCTGGCCTGACTGCTCTGGCAGGACTTGCACTCCTGTGTTGAAAAGCTGTGGTGAGAGTGGGCATTTCCTTGTTCCTGATCTTAGAGGAAAAGCTTTCAGCCTTTCACCACCGAGCTCAGCACACACCTATCAGCAAATGCGACACATCATATTAATAGAATGGAAGAAAAAGTCATCTGATCATCTCAACAGATGCAGGAAATGCAGTGACAAGATTCAACATTCACTCATGATAGGAGCGCTCAACAAACCAGGTTAAAGAAGGAACGTTCCTCAACACAAAAAAGGCCACATATGGCAAGTCCTTTAACCTCCTTAAGGCTCAGTGTCCTCACCTATAAAATGGGACTGAATGTGATGAGGCTGTGGTGATGAAGATGATGATGATGATGATGATATGAAAATGATGTCACAAGTGACTGTGCTTCACTGCATCACTATGAGAACTGTAAGATAAGATCAGGCACTCAGCACAAAACCCAGCACGTAGTAAACATCCGATAAGTGCTAACAGCCAGCAGTTCCAGCGATGAGTAAGAGCATCGAGTCAATCCAGACAAAACGGAGACATTATTTTCAATTACAGGGCTGTCCTATATTTCTAAAATTGCCTTCCGTGAATCTCACCCCAATCGGCGAACAGTTTAGGGAGAACATAAGAATTTTCCCTCCTCACTACTGGCCTAAGGGACAAACAGCACCAATAAGACTCTGCTGTTTTTTTAAGCCACTCTTAAATCTTTATCTGAATTTCAAATGGTGTTTAAGGGGCCGAGTCCAACAGCGCATGACAGAATTGCCAACAAAGAAAATGAGCTGAAGAGAGTTGAGTCAGAAAGCCCCTACAGGTGTTAAGACGTAGTCTTTTGCACACACCAAAGGATTAGAAATGTAATCTGTGCAAGTATGAAGGGGACGTCCAGACTGGGAGAGCTCAGCGCGGAGAAGAACTTAATTTGCCTGAGTGCCCCAGACCCCACCCCACGGTCACTCTCACTCCTGAAACGGACCTGGAGCTTTGCCTTTGAGTGGACATCCAAAAGGAGGGAGAAAAGAAAGTCCTAGAAATGAAGGGATTAACTTAATGACCCATGAAAAAGGCAGGCATTACCGCACATTAGGATTGAACAACACATGAACCAATGAACTGCCCCACAGACCAAGTTAATTCAAGCTCAGAAGCAGTTAATTCCGTTTCATACTTTTAAAGCTTCACTAGAACTGGCTTGGTTTTTCACCTTTACCTCCCCTTATCAGACCCAGGATATAACCATACCAACTGCCTCTAAAAACAAAGACCAAATAGTGAGACACCGAAGAGGGCACTGCATAGCCTCCCAATGCTTTTGTGAGGCAGAGCCCCAAGTCACGGCCTCGCTCTCCCCTGGACAAGCAGTAAGACAGCCCACCACCAATGCAGCAAACAGCCAGGAAGCAGAGAGGCAAGGCACCCCAACACTGCTACCCATCAGACGACGGGTTACCTCACGTGTCCAAAAGAAAACTCGAGGAATAATTCTATTTATATAATAATAAAACGTGTGACAGTTTATTATATACAAAAAACATAATCCTTCAAAGAACGTAAAAAATAAAAAGGCTATATTAGCCGATAAATTCTTTGATCTGGGAGAGAAGATGTACTAATCTTCAGTAAATGGAACTTTCACGTTCGCGATATTATCTAAGAGGTGCTGTTTTCCTAAGCCCCATCGAGCAAGCTCTTCGAGCTTATAACAGGATCGCTGGCTATGAGAGGTTCCATTGCTAAAAATCCAATTAAAACTTATCTCTGGTTTAGATTGGCACCATATGGGGATAAATGTTATGAATGTCTGTAAGTTGAGGCATCTGAAGACACTGCATTATCAAAAGGAACTTTCTATTTCTGCAGTAACACAGTCATTTAGAAACAGCGTCTGAGCTGACTGCATCACCTCACAACTTAGAGCAAGTTCTGTACTTTAAGGCTTTCAAGAAGCAATTCCAAATCCTATAAATGAAAATTAAAGTGTTAAATGCATTATTACCATTATAACATTTCCTTTGGAAACTAGATTTAATTTCATGGTAATATGTCATGTTTTGCCTTTTTCTGAGAAATTGGTCCCATTAACTTTCTTAATGCCAAGTAACAAAATGCAGTATGGGGAAAAAAGAATATCCGCAGTATCAATACCGTAACACAAATACTGACTGCATCAACGGAGAAAAGTTGATTATTGGCTATAAAAGCCAGGGGAAATGCTCAGTCTCGTGACAAGAGGATAATACTGGAAATATCTGATATTCGAAAACAGACTAATCTAACCCTCCATAGTTTCTCCCGTAATACAAGGGAAAGAGAGGGAGACACTGACCGACTCACAGGCCACATACCTGCAGGTGTTTCCCTTGTCTTTTAAGACTGATTCTCTCAATACAAGGACAACTCTTTCCGATACTTCTGTCGGCCTTACAGTCCGCAGAATACCCACTGAAGGAGAGCTAGAAGGACACGCACACATCATAAATCACAGTGGGCAGGTCGGCTTCATGCTTAGTCAGCTCTTCATTGACACCCTTCCCCAGTCTGGGGCAACCTCCTCTCCTCTGGGGAATTAACTTCCACATAACCATCACTTGGATTACTGAGCTCTACTCTTTCACATCCAGCTTTTTAAGAGAACGGTTTTCCTCCCACTTTATTCAAATAGAAAAGCTGAGGGGAAAAAGTACAATGATCATGGATATGCCCTGCCTTCCCCCTAGACCCAACATTTGTTACAATCTGCCATGGCTGCTTCATCTCTCTACATAGGCATACATGTGTGTGTTCTTTTGCTCATTCATTTGAAAGGTGCAGAAACCATAACTCATCCCTAAAACCTTCAGCATGTGATTCCTATGAATAACATCTCTTATATGGTCAAACTATGATCCCATCCAAGAAAATAAATAATAATTACATAACACTATCTAACATACAATCTGTGCTCAAATATCTCCCGTTGGTGGAAGAGTGTTATAACTTCTCCCCTCAACCTGGATCAAATCTGAATTCATACGTCACAGTTGGTAATTAAGTCTCCTTAGTTACTTCTAGACTAGAGAATAGTTCTCTCTCACTCACTCACTCACACACACACACACACACACACACAGCTTTTGACAACAACGATCTTTTGAAAAGTCTCAGAAACTTGTCTTATTAAATGACATGCACTTTGAACTTAAGTGATTGTTTACCCCCTGGGACAATTTACCTCGCTTCTCTATCCCCTGTGTCTCCTAAAACTTTAAAGTTTGATACAGGCTTGATTAGATTCAAGTTAAACATTTTTGCAAGAATGCTGCAAAATGATTTTCTATCATCTCATGGCACACATAAGCTAATTATTAAGATTCCACAGCACACCAAAAAATATATTTTTTACCAATCTGACAAAAATAGGTTTAATTTTGATTTTGATTATTCACATGGGCGGCTACTGTTGTGTGGGCTGCTGTTCCTTTTATATCTGACGACCGAAGGGAAAAGCGGTCCGTGCCCCTGACTAAAGAGCCAGGTATTGCACGTTTCAAACATTCTTGCAGCAGAGCTGAAAACCGCTAGTCTACACTCATCAGAAGACATTCTTCTATAAGGTGGGGTTTCACTTTCTGTTCTTCTCTCTCCTCCCCCTCCCCAGTCCCAGGGCCCTTTTTGAGTACCATTATGGACTAATGGGTTTTCATTCATTCAAACTGTTACACTCAATTAGAGTTATTATTCTTTCTTAATACTCCAATTGTCCCAAATTTAACAATTAGGAGCTTCTTTAAGCTGTTTTTTAAACCTGGGTTTTAATGCAATGTGATTAAAGTCATCTCCTTTGTAAAAGGTTATTTCTCTACTGAAGAAAATCACCCACTTATTCATTTAATTAATTCAAAAATGTCTGCTAAGCACTGACCGTGTGCCAGGTGCTTTTTTAGGTGTTGGGAATATATTAACGAACTACAGAGCCCCTGCTATCGGGGGGCTGATGTTCTACTTCATGGAGACACGTAACAGACAGGGGAGTAGTTACGTAGTGCGTCCGATGGCGATGAATGCTTAGACGAAAAATAAAGGAGTGTGGAGGGCACAGAGTGATAGAGAGCTGGTATTTGAGACAGGACAGAGAACACCCTCTGATGAGATGACACTGGGCACGGTCCAAGTGAACCTGAGGAGCAGCTTGTAGCATCTGGGAGATGAGAAACCCAGGTGATGGGAGAGAGCTAAGGCCCTGCAACAAGGCAATGCACCTGCGGTCCAGTGAGGTGAAGACAAGTTGTAAGAGATAACTTCAGAGAAGAATGGGTCCTCAGACACTTGGCTTGGGTGTAGACATGGCTTGCTTTTTGTGTTGTAGTTTTACTGTAAAGTAACAATTTCTCCAACAGAGTCTGAGCATGGGTTGAATGGTGGCCCTCAAAAAGGTATGAACGTGTCCTCACCCCAGGAACTTATAAGTGTGTCCTTATTCGGAAAAGGGTATGTGCAGAGGTAATTAAGTTAAGGACCTCAGAGGAGGCATCCTGGATGATCTGGATAAGCCCTCAATCTAGTGACAGCTGTCCTCTTATAAGAGGCGAGGGGAAGACACAGAGAGACAAGGAGACTATGTGAAGATGGAGACTGACATGGAGTTACACAAACACAAGCCAAGGGACACCTCAGCCACTACTGAACACTAGCAAAAGGTAGACCTTAATAAGTGAATCAGAAAATTCAATTAATATTAAGAAATAAAACTGATCAAGAGACTCAAAGCAATCCCAATCAAAATCCCAGCAGGCTTTTTAAATAGCAATCGACACACTGATTATGAAGTTGATATGGAAAAGCAAAGGACCTAAAACAGCCAAAGCAACTTTTACAAGGAGCAAAGTTGGGGGCTCCCATCACCTGCTGTCAAGACTTGCCATAACGCCAGATTCATCAGGCTGGTACGGTACTGACATAATGGCAGACTCATACACGAGTGGCACAGAACAGAGTATCCAGAACAGGCTCTCACATATCGTCAACTGGTTCTCTACAAAGGTGCTCTAGTGGACACAACAGTGTGTCCCCAAAATTCATGTCTACCCTGCACCTCAGAATGCAACCTGTTTCATGTGGAAACAGGGTCTTTGCAGATGTCATTAGTTAAGGTGAGATCATATGGGATTAGGTGGGCCCCAACTCCAGTGACTGGTGTCGTAAGAAGAGAACACAGAAAGGACACACAGGAAGACAGCCAGGTGACAAAAAGGCAGAGACTGGAGTCACCCAACTACAAGGCAAGAATGACAAGGACAGGAGCCACCAGCAGAAGGAGGGGAGGGAGAATTCTCCACCACAGCTTTTACTTTGTAAAAGTCCCGCCCACACCCTGATTTCAGACTTCTGGCCTCCAGAACTGGGAGAGAAGAAATTTCTCTTTTAAGCCACCAAACTATAATTTGTTAAGGAGCCCTAGGAAACTAACACCGTTTTTGTTGTCATTGGTTGGCTGGCTGGCTGGCTTTTACTGAGATAAAACCCACCTAACACAAAGTTCACCCAATCACAGGTTTCACAGTCAGACCAGCCTGGATCCGGCCCAGGCACCTACCGCTTCTTGCGCCTGCCAGAGCGAGCTGCCAACCTGGCCTCGTTTCCTGACCTGCAAAGTGGGAATAGAGTCCGGGCGGCCTTGCGGTGCTTCCCCACGGGGCCTGCACCGGAGCCGCCTACAGGGCTCGTGAAAACACCAGCTGCCGGTCCCGTGCCCAGGGTTTCTGATTCGGCGGCTCTGGAGGAGGAGGCCTGGCGATCTGTGCGGCTAACATGCCGCTAAACTGCCGCTGCGGAGACCACACTTGACGGCCAAAGCACAGAGCTCGGGCGGGAAGGGGGCGGGGCTACTTTGGAACCAGAGAAACCTGGGTTTCAAAATCTGACTCCTAAAATCGTGAACAGCAGTTTCCGCACGGAAGCACGGAACCTGTGGCTACCGGCTTGGAAGTTACTGTTGAAGTTATGTCATGAGGAGCATAAAGCCAAGTCCTCCATCTCAGAAAAGCAAGCATGGACATTCCAGCACGGATGCACCTTTCTGACTACAAGTGACAGAAAACCGCCAATGCCAGTTCATGAAAAATCTCCTGGACAAAACCAAAGTACATCGTGGACTCACAAGGACTGAAGCTGAATGGATAAATAATAACTCAAGAACCCAGGTGACTATCTCAGGAAAGGCTTGGTTTGATCTCCATTTTCCTCTCAACTGGCCTTCTCTGCTTGCTCAGCCTGCGCATGGCCCTTGGAAACAGGCAGCCCGAGACGGCACCGGTCGATCTTGGTGAGGATGTGAGCCACACGGGTGTATGCATTTGTTAAAACTCATCTGATGGTGCACTTCAGACACGTGCAGTCCACTGTACGTGCTGGGCCTCTCTTCGTGTCTGTCTCCTCACTGAGTTGTGACGTATCAAAGGCAGAACGGGAGTCAAAGCCGACTCTGAGCCCCAGCACGAGCACCATGCCTGGCTTCCGGCCAGATCCCAGTGAATGTTTCATTAATAAACCAAGGAAGACAAAGTTAAGAATTGGAGAAATTTTACTTAAGATTCATTCTGAAAAATGTGTTACAAGTTTTCATTTGAATTAGTGATTATATTCCAGTGAATTAATATAAACAGATTTAAATTTTACTTATTATAAAGAGAATATTTATAAGCCAGCAATTAGTGTCTTAATTACCGTGCAAACTGATCTGGGTACATGGCTCTACCACCACCTAGTGGAAAGAAATGTGTATTACCACATCCGGAAACGGCTAAAGAAGACAAAGAATCTCCCAATGATGGGCCATGAGCAAACACAACCCACTCAGCAGGCACCTGTTTGGTTCCAGAAACTACACCAGGTTCCCTGAGGACAGGCACTGCTCACACCTGTTTTCATCACTGCTGTACCACCAGAGTGACAGAGCACTTTGCTGGCTTTCAACAAAAATGTGTGAACTGATGGACTAGATTCCGGATGCAGAGGAGCCGGAGACGTGACCTTCTGGAAAGACGTTCAGCCTCCAAAACCAACAGGATTTAATTCAGACGATAAAATACTATTCAGCACTTAAAAATGAGCTGTCAGGCCATGAAAAGACGTGGAGAAACCTTAAATACACATCACTAAGGGAAAGAAGCCTATCTGAAAAGGCCACAACACTATGATTCTAACTGTAGGACCTTCTGCAAAAGGCAACACTGTGAAGACAGTCAAAAGATCAGGGGTTGCCAGGGGCTGTGGAGAGGAGACAAATGGGCAGAGCACAGAACTTGTAGAGCAGTGAGACTATTCTGTGTGATGCTATGTTGGTGGATGCATGTCATTATACATTTGCCAAAATCTGCAGCATGACATGACCCACAGATATGGACAATGATGATGGGGTTGACGGAGGGAGGGAATAGAGTGGGGTTGGGTGGAGGTGGGAAAACGGCGGGGGTGGGGGGGGTGGAGCGGGAACAACTGTAGTAGCATAAACAATAAAAAAAGTGTTTTAAAACATAGCATGTACAATCTTTTTTTAAAAAGCCCACCCTGACTGGTGTGGCTCAGGGGGTTAGGTGTCATCCCACAAACCTAAGGGTCACCGGTTCAATTCGACCCCCAGTCAGGGCACATGCCTGGGCTACAGGCCAGGTCCTCATCTGGGAGTGCGCAGGAGGCAATGGATGGATGTGTCTCTCGCACGTCAATGTTTCCCTCCCTCTCTTTCTCCCTTTCCTTCTCTCTAAAAATAAATAAATAAAATTAAGTATTTTTTTAAAATCCATAGCATGGCCAATACAAAGTTAATGACCATGAATGAACCCTCATGTAAACTAGTCACTCCAGTGATAGTGAGGTGTCCCCGTAGTTTCGCCTATTGGAACCAGTATACCACTCTGGCAGGGGATGTTGGCAGTGGGAGAGGCCATTCCTGAGCATGGTGCACATGTGAATTTTGCTCTTTCCACTCAATTTTGATATGAATCTAAAACCAGTCTTACCAAAAAAGGCTATTTTTTACTCTGACTTTATTCAAATAAGCAAACACCCGCCTAATGAGCACATAAAAGTATGATAGTGTTTATTTTGTATGATACTGTTTTTAAACACCTAAGTAAATGCTCAATGTTATTTCCTCACTTCCCTGGCACAACCCCAACCCAGGTAGCTAACATTAAGTAGCTCTAAACAAGCCACTGTTTCACATATAAAATTAAGACAGCTAGATGAGATCTCTTACTTCCCTTCCTAATTCAACATTCTTTTAATTTCAAAAGAAGAAATAATACAATTTAAACTTTTCTAGGCTATAGAGAAAAGAAGAAAAAATACAATTTAAACTTTTCTAGGGTATAAAGAGGAGACACTGTCAGATACTTAGAGCATCACACTCGACACCAAAAACTGATAAAGAATGCATTAAAAATCACTGTCAGCTCTCTCATGAATACCAATGCGAAAACTTCACAAGCGATACCAAGAACTCAGAAGCGCTCTAAATGAAAGACGCTATGAGCACAAACTGTTCATTCCAATGACACGAGGGCAGTTTAATAGTAGGAAATTTACTCATACTAATATGAGCCAGTCAAAAAATAAAAGTTGGTGATCATCTGAGTATATGTCAAAAAAGCCTATGACAAAATTTAAAGCCATTCCTGATCTTTAATCCTCAGCAAAATAGTGACAGATGACTATTTACTTAATATAATTGAAAAATGCAAAATTTTCTATCAGTCCATAACTTTCTAACATTTTGTTGAAACCACTATCAAAACACTAAAACAATGAAACATTAGAAGCATTTCAGAAACATTTCTGTTGAAGTTTCGAAGGAATAAAGAAAGCGCACCATTATTTTTTAACACTGATCTGGAAGTACTAGCCAATGCAGGTAAAAAGAAGTTATTTATCAAACATTTTCATGGTGCTCACTATGGGTCAGACATTGTTCTAAGGACTTTCTAAACAACAGATCACGGGATTCATATAATCTCCCTAACAACCCTATGAGGTGGTACCATGGGCCCGCTTTAAAGACAGGGAGCTGGGGGCACAGGGAAGAGAATCTGCCCAAAGCCACGTAGCTAACCAGTCAGTGGGGGCAGAGCCCATGGCCTTCACCACCACGCTGCATGAAAGTGCAACATGGGCACAAAGGGCAGCCCTGTGGCTGGAAAACCCAAGGAGGGGGAGCTGAAGTGCTGTTGGAAGTGAGAATGTAGTGAAGTTGTTGATTGTAATAGCACATAAAAAATCATTAACAACTCTACATGTTAACAATAAAAGCTTAGAAAATATATGTATTTTTTCATCCTCACTGGAGGACATGTTTTTTTATGGATTTTAGAGAGAGAAAGAAACATCAATGTGAGAGAAAAGCATCGATCAGTTGCCCCGCCCCTGCCCCACCCCCTGACTGAGGATGGAACCTGTAGCCTAGGTACACGCCCCAACCGGGAATAGAACCCACAACCCTTTGG
Source organism: Macrotus californicus (assembly GCA_007922815.1). Taxonomy (NCBI): domain Eukaryota; kingdom Metazoa; phylum Chordata; class Mammalia; order Chiroptera; family Phyllostomidae; genus Macrotus; species Macrotus californicus. Next base: position 40,091 of record VMDR010004691.1, read on the forward strand.
TGTACAAGACAATTCTCCAATCAACTAAGCCACTTGGCCAGGCCAGAAAATACATTTTTTAACAAAGATACCACTTACACTTGAGACCAAAAGAGCTAACTGGAAATAAAAAGAAATGTTCCTATCTGAATAAAAATCTGCAACTCAGTTTATCAGTGAAAATAACAGTTCCTATTCACATAAAAATGTATAGCTCTGTGAATATGAACTCCAAATTTATAGGAAGTGAGATACTCAAAGGACTGATTCAAAGGGCTCCTCAAGCCACCGAAGTCAAGTTGCCAGAGCAGGAAGCAAACCAATTCCAGAAAGGCCCACCCCTCCCCCACCTACCTGGATCAGGTAAGCAAGTGAGCTTGTCAAGTGATCTATTTATGCCCAAATGCTGGACAAATTTAATCCCCTTTGTTGCCAGGCCAAGAGCACAGTCAGGATACAGAGTAGCTTTTCAGTAAAGTATTATAAACCTCAACTGGGCTCACACAATAGCCCACACCTTCACTGTCTAAGCAAGCACCAACGCTGAGCCATGCGCAGAGGGGGGAACTCTGGTAGAATGAGTGGGTCTTCTCATTGACCCTGTTCCAATGAAAGACCTTGACTCAGGCTGAGCAGTCAATGTCAGATGCAGATGGCTGCTGCAGGCCGGCCCACTCACGTTAGGTCCCATGTGGGTATCAACAAACTCAAAGGGTGTCTGGGGTCTTTGGCTAGAAATAAATTATAAAGGTTTATTCAGGGGTCTTCGGGTTTGCAAACTGGGAACACAGTGAGGCCATATGCAGAGTGTTCCAAAGAAGAAAGAAAAGCTAGGAGTTCTTAGAGTAAAAAGTACATTCTTGAAAAGAATCAGTCCCGAATTCTTAGCCTCTGGACTGCTCCAAGATGCTAACTGTCTACATGATGAGCGGTCTGGATAACGGATGTCAGGTGGTCTGGATATGTGAATATTCTGCGTTTGTCCTCCGGGCAATCAGAGGGTTATTAGGAGGTGAGACGTACACCCAGGCATTAACACAGATCCCAAAAGTTCAAAAGTTTAGATTCCCAGGCTAGTTCACACAAGAAGAGAATTTTCCTCAGACTTCAACCTACTTGACTATAGTAACTTAACAGCCTGACTGTAGTTAGTCTATTCTATTTCTTCATGCTATTTCCCACGAGGAAATTGTTCACACTGCAAAAAGAGAAATTCTGAATAAATATACAGACATAGGCTTCCTGAAAAGTAATGATCATTCAACTATGAAATGAGTTAGGAAGGGCAACTGGGATTCTCTCTAGGAAATATTTTTGTAGGACAGATAGGCGTCCGTAAAAAAAAAACTGTTATGCATCCAGGTAGGGGGAAATGCTTTCACTGTGAAGATTAGCACCATAACTAATCAGCCAGTCAAGCAACCAATCAACAATCCATAAAGCGCCTACTATGCACACAACTCTGCCACAGTTGTAACAAAATGTAAGCTGTGGTTCCGTCCAGAGAAATATTCACTCTGTGGCTGGGGAGATAAACACACAGAGAAAAGACACAGCAACGCATGAAATGAATAAAGCAAGTTAGTAATGGAAGAACTTTCCTCTCTGCTTTCCCATGTACGCTCTAGGAATAAGAATACAAGAAGCAGCCAATCAGAACACAGTTTTACTTCCTGCCGCTTTTAGATACTGAAGACTTGAAGCTTGTTAAATATACACAGGTAAATAATCTGTAGCAATGGTAATAACTAATCAGAGATTACGGAAAACACATGAAAACCTCAAAGAAAACTCAGTAATGTTTAGACTCCTACTTCATTAAAGCGTATTTACCAGTCAATTTAACTAACCTCTACTATCCACAAGCCACGGTGCTAAGCTCCTACTGAGTGACCCAGAATGAAACTGATAGAAACACTCGAACTGTGCACACAGAGACAGGACTGGAAGCCAGTTCCGGGGCAGGTCTTCAACAATGAGAGGCCTGGGGACTGAAATGCGCACGTCTGCAACTTAAAATAATCACCTCTACGTATACTGCTGCAATAAAAGCCACATACGGAATTAAGTCAATGTCCTCCCATCCCTGAGATAGCTCACTTCATAATAACACAAACCTGTAACTGAGGACGTGCAAGTGATAGTCGGCATTAATTCAATTCCATGAGTATTTTCTCAGTCACAATACTACGCTCAGTGACAGAAATGTGAAGTTGAACGAGACATGGACCCCGTTTGCTCTTTCTACCATTTTTAATTACAGATAAAGTCCAAGACCTTGAATTCATGTTACGGAATTCTCCTCTTAGTTCGAGGGGTGGGGGAGAAAAAAGGTGTGCCTGTAAAAAGTAAGCCTCCTTGAAACAGTCCTGTTTTTCCAATCATTAGCTGCCTGACCAAGAAGCGACAGAGCTGGAGAACGGCTGCACTTCACTTGTAAGAAGTGAATGGAACAGGAATTGGAAATAAAAATTAAATATCACGACGAAATTGTATTAATACAAGATCTATTACACAAAGCAAAATGTAACCCAGCTAATATCTCACTGTGCTATTACCAAGTGTAAAGAGGTTTCCAAGTAAGAAATGTGCTCTATTAAAAGCTTTTGGGACCCTGGCCTCCAAGTCCTGTAGGAAGGCAGATACAGCCATGAGGTGAAAATGCTAGGAAGCAAGAGAATGCCTTCTCTACAATTCGCAGCTAGGTTATTACCTATGATAAATTGATAACCATTCATTAACTTGGAGAGCAATAGACAACTGGCAGGCTATTTCATGCCTCAAAGAATTTATGGCAAAAATGACAGGTGACTTTGAATTCAGAAAATAAAATAGATTCTTGGAAATTGTTACTTTCATGCATTCTTCTTTTAAATAAACTTAGAGGCAGATATAGGTATTTGCTGCTGATAAGAATTAAAGGTCATGATTTTCTACATCAATGATAAAAGGATTCATGTGTATCAGTTCCATCGGTCTGTCAATCAACAATATATGGCACCTGTGAATCAGGCATTTAAAGTATATCCTGATATACAATCCACTCTAGGTTGTAAGCGGGAAGGATTATGTAAAATATACATCAAAAACCTAAATTTAAAGGGGTACAATGAAGCTTTAGGGGTTTTGCTGGTAGGTTCTCCTTAGCTGGCACCTCCCTGCGCCCAACACAATGTGGGCACCTCCTGATGAGGGTTTTTGTTTGATTCTATTTTCTTCTGCTTCGCCCTGTTCCCAAACTGATCTGCACCTAAGGCGTCAGCTATCACCTACGCTCCACTATCTCTAGGAAAACTTCTCTCCTGGATGAGTGACTGTCAACCCTGGCTGCGCATCAGCATCACGTCAGGTGCTTGGAAAACATACCGATGAGTCCCAGGTTAATTACAATACGTCGGAATCTCCCTGAGTAGCACCAGGCATGGCTTTGTTGTCGTTTAGCTTCCCTAATGAGCGGTCAAGGTCCAGACCTACTGCTCCTGTCGACCTGTCACTCCAGCCCTCTCCTGATCGTGGGCACCTCCAACTTCTCTCCTCCCTGAGATCCTCACCGCCCAGCACTACGTGAAGCATCTTCGCCTCCTCTTCCTTAGCTGACCCCGGGAGCATTAGGCAGTCCTTCCTGCTCGCTTCTACGCGAGTCTGTCCCTGCCTCCACAGCAGCATCCACCACCATTTATTGTTACTGATTGTGCTTGCGCCCATCTCCCCCATAAAGGCCGGGTGGGAGGTTTCAATTTTACTATCCAAAGCACCCACAGAGACTAACCAATTCCTACAGTCAGGTCTCGGAAGTAACTGCAAGACTGGAAAACCGGAGACAAGGCTAAGGGGTGATTAATCAGGTAGACACACAAAGGCGGACGCGGCTCATCCGCCTCCACCCTGTACACTGAGCCAAACGGATTACGGCGGACGCTGCACTGAAGCACACAGTCCCCAAAGGGTCAGTACATCAAACTGACCTCTTGTCACTCTGTTACTGTGGCTTTTAGGTGGGGCCTTCACCATCTTTTCCCAGACTTTTAAAAGAGCACCTCAATTAATGTCCACATCGCCCATGTCCTGCGTTCCAGGCTAGGACGGACCACAGAGTCACCTTTAAGAAAACAAATCTCATCCCCGCACCCTTGCACTGAAGTCCTCACAGCTCTGAGAGAATGAAGTCTAAATTCTCTCCAGGGCCCATCAGGCCTCCCAGCCAGGCTCTCCCCAACCCCTTCCGCTGTTCCCCCATCATAGCCAACGCCACACTCACACTCAACCACTCTCCATCAGCTCACGACTTGGGTCCCATACACGCGAGCGGCTTTTACAGTAAAAATGCCCACTCCATTACCCACCCGCTATCCAAACTTTACAGAGCCTGTAAAAATCAGCTGAAATGCTGCCTCTTCCATGAGGCTATGATGGACCCCCGCATGCGTTTACTGATTCTTCCAAAAGTCTTTCTAGAGGTCCTACTCTGTGACAGACAGGTATTAACATATACATTCCTACAGTACTTCATTCAAACTTGAGTCCTAACAGTTAAAAATCATTTAAACACATTTGTGAATTTATCTTCTCCATCTGTCTATGCATTTCCTGAAGATAAGAGCCATTATTCTGGTCCAGCTCTCTTGTTCTGCTGACTTGGGTCCAGAAGGGGCCCGGGATGCCAGGCAATGCCTAGTACAGGCTCCTCTGGGGGCTCCTGGGTCAGACTATAAGGACTGTTATTAGAATAGTGGGCTGAGCTCACATGGATAATACAAACAGTGAGCCAAACTGAAGAGGGGTCCGAGCGAGTCTTCATCCCAGAGGAGAAGGCTACAGCAAACGGTAACAAACGAGGAAGGCAGAGATGAAGGGCACTGAGGTATGGAAACACTGAAGACTGATTCTGAACTAACAGCATGAACAAAGACTTGGTCTATTTTTCTGAATCACGGCCATAACCTTCAAGGGACAAAATGTTTCTAAATACATTATATCCATCTTCATAACAATCCTACAGCCTAACCTAGGATTAGGAATGCATGCAGCGGAAGTATGCTGAATTAATTAACATTTTTGCAAGCGATGACTAAACAGAAACGCGTGTGCACGACGTGCATTCATACGACCCAGAAGGTGAAACAAAGCCACTACAAACACTGAGTTTTGGAGCAGGATCTCAGGAAGACCTAATCTAGGAGTAGTGAATTGAGATACACCTAGCACACAGTACATATCAAAAGACTAATTTATTCTACCATACACAAGTCATAAGCAATACCAAAGCGTGGACTGGAATTTGGACATAAATTACCTGTCATGTGGACCGCATCAGAGGAAACCATTCTGTGGGAGGTGGCAGGGGTGAGGGGGTTGGAGGTTGAGCAGCCAAGCCAGGGAAAGCAGAGATGAAAAAACACAGGATGACATGCCTGGGCTCTTGAAGGCTTTCCAGGCCCTAGTTTCAATCCTTTCCCAAATTGCAAGATGCAGCCCTGCCTTCAGTTCTGTGAGGCATTCTGAACCCTTCTAAAATACACTTCTTAGTCTAAGCTGCCTCTAGTTGGTTTGTGTTATCCAAAAACAAAAATCTTCTACCAAACACAAATACCAGAAGGACTTGGCCTCTGCTGCCTGGCTTACATCCAAGAACCTCATTGCCAAAACATGTACTCCTTTGATACCTATTTCATTTCATACTCCTCTTTCCAACCACCAATTCATTCAATACCATCTAGGGGCACCTACCGCATGCCAGGCACTGCTAGCTCCTGCCAACGGAAAGATGATGAAATCACAGTCTCTATACTCAGGTTCAAAATCTAGTACAGTACCTTTTCCTGAATGTGAATCTTGATCAACTTGTAAAATCAATGTGGTCAGTCCCAAAAAACACGTTTTGAAATTTGAGACATAAAAGAATAAAAATAGCCCCAACTGGTGTGGCTCAGTGGATTGAGTGCCAGCCTGCATAGCAAGGGGTCGCTGGTTCGATTCCCAGTCAAGGCACAGGTCTGGGTTGCGGGCTGGGTTTCCCAGTTGGGGGCGTGCGAGAGGCAACCAACTGATGTGTCTCTCACACATTGATCTTTCTCTTTCTCCTTCCCTTCCCCCCGTCTAAGAAGTAAATAAATAAAATCTTTTTAAAAAAGAATAAAAATAGAGTGCATTACAAGAGGTAATGGTTAAATATTGTTCTCTCTAACTTTTGTTTCAGTTACATGGGTGTGTGTTGGATAGCAATACAGCATGTACTTCTTACTGTGAGTCATGAACAGAGTTTGAAAAATACCAGCGGGCCCCTATTTCCTAGTCATCTCAATGGATGCCAAGGAAGAGAATGGTCAAAAGAATGGTGCCTTGGAGAATCCATCAGGGCTTTAATTAATTTTTTTAAATAGTCATTTAACTGTCATATCCTTCATTTGTGCTGATTTTACAAGCTCTTTAAAACAGTGACTGGTTTGCATCAAGCAGATTAAACGTTCCTTCTTGCTTAGTTTTAATTAGCTAAGTAAATCCTTTTCTCTTTGCCTTAACAGTACAAAGAAAGCTCAAATCAGCACATCAGCATCATTATAAACTCTTAATTAGCTAAGTATAAACGTAGTAAGTTCCTGCCATACGTACAATGAAATACTGACCAGGCAAAGCCCGAACCCCCCAGGGGGACCATCAGGGCACGAGGGTGACAAGCGAGCTGAGAAAAGAAGGTCATGAGACAGACAAGAGCCATGTTCAAGGAAGTCAAAGAAAGACCATGACTCTAAATTATTCAAGGTAACTTCTGAAAAACAGTGATTGTAGAGAATGCAAGAATAACACATCAGGTAAGCCTATGGCATTTTCTGATACTTCTTATATTTTCCAAGTGTCTTGCATCTAAGAATCCGATTTTGTCTCAGGGAAAATGAATCCAAACGTATTTATGCTCTAATGAAAAGACTGCCAATCTCCAACAGATAGCGGAAGTTGTGATACTCTTGGTTAGTCAACAAGAACGTTTCCTGAATGCCAAGGACATGCTGCTCCAGGTATTATGCAGAACACCACAAATACTGTGAGTTGTCATGAAACACTAACGTGTTAAAATCCATCATAAAAACTCAGGGCAGTTTTAGTAACTGAAAATGATCTTATCACAAGCATGTTTCTGTAGGAAAACCTACCATACAGCCCTGGCTGGTGTGGCTCAGTGGATTGAGTGCCAGCCTGCCAACCAAAGAGTCACTGGTTCAGTTCCCAGTCTGGGCACACGCCTGGGTTGCGGGCCGGATCCCCGGTGAAAAGCAACCACATATTAATGTTTCTCTCCCTCTCCTCTTCCCTTCCCCTCCCTCTAAAAAGAAATAAAATCTTAAAAAAAAAAAAAGAAAAACCTACCATACAAAAGCATGGCAGTCAATTTTCATGTTTTTTCAAAAACATGCATTTGCTACTTACTCATCCATTTTATTAGGAAAAATATATAACTCAAGGTTAAGAACAACTTATGTGAAAAAAAATAAAAAAGAGGAAATGTATTTATAAACTATTTTTTTCCTGACACAGGGTAAACAGTTCTAGCTCACGGAACCCTCATGTTCACGCATTCATTCTCACTTATTCTAACTTAATTGTGTGTCTGCCCAATTCTAGGGACCTAAAGATGAAAGTACTCACAGTTTAGAAAAGGAAAATAAACCTAACTGCAATTTAACTTGGAAAGTACGACAGAGGCGGGACCTAATACAGTGTGGTGTGGTGGGGAGAGCGAGGGAGGCTTCCCTGAGAGAGGTGAATGCGTAAGAAAGGGTGGGCGGCATCCAGGTAAGAGTGTGCACAGAGACATGGGAAGCCTGGCATTCCGAGCACAGCCGTGGGGAGAGGCATCGGCCTGCTGGGTTTCCAGGAACAGCCTATAAAATATCCAGCTTGCATTCTTCAAGTATATTAACACCATAAAATTATTAATGTCTAAAGGCTGAGAAACGATTCCAGGTTTCTAACACTCAAGGGTAATGACAACTCTGTGTAATGTGTGACCTGACAGTAGACCTTGGACTGAAAGAAAAAAATGCAACAAACGCTATATTTGGAGTAACTGACAAAATTGGAAATGTGGGTGGACTATGGGTACAAGTACTGTGTGAATGCTAAATTCCCTGGATTTAAGCAGGTGTACAGTGGCTATATAAGACAATATCTTTGTTCTTAGAAAACACATACTAAAGTATTAAGAAAGGGACTTTTGTGTGCAGTCTACTCTCAAATGGTTTAAAAAATAAATAAAGTGTGTGTGTGTGTGTGTGTGTGTAGATAGAGAAACAATTAATATGATAAAGCTACTATGGCAAAATGTTAAAATTTGCTAAATTTGGATAAATGGCATATGAAAGTTCTGTACTATTCCTTCAACTTTCTATAATTTATTCCAATATAAAGTATTTTTAAGTGGTTTGACCAATTCTGAAATACACTTAAAAATAAGAATGCATTTACACTTTATGTTTCATTTCAACGATAATTACCAAGCTAACAAAATATGCTTTCCAACAGAACAGATCTAAAAAAAATCAACATGACACAAACTGTGGGTAAATATTTTATGAGAGGATTAAAGCATCAGCTCGCACGGCAATTATGCACCGGTGCTCGGCTTATTTTTCCACTGGATTTCATTTCGGGCTTGTCAGGGATCCCCTGAGTAAAATTAGAACACTTTATCTCTTATCTATAAATAGATTATTACATTTCAGTAGAAAGAAGTTCTATAAAAATGTAGGAAGATTGCTCCTAAAATCAACTGGGTTAAGAATTGCACAGGCACCAAATTTGGCTTCTCATCTCATTAGGCTTTAAGAGCTAATTAGTGGGGAGCACAATCAAATACAGAAAGTGGAGGACATTCAGACCCATCTTGGGAAACAGAAACCTAAAGAAGGCGTTAGTCTTCCTATGAAGATTCCGGAACAAGTATGAAAGCATTCAGCTAGTACTTGATTTTAGTGTTTCAATGATTCCTGATGCTCTCTGAAGTAATAAAAATATGGGAAAAATACAAATTAAAGGTTAGTTACCAACAGCCTCAGAAAAACACACACATTTCTATAAATCACTCACCTGGCTAAAGCCCACACGGAAAGTGCCAGATGTAATTACAATAACCAGAGGCTTTCTTCACCCTTGTGAAAAAGAACCCAGAAAAGTGACGGGCAGCCCTTCCTTCAACTTAGTACATAGATATTCCTCCACAATAGACTGAAGCACATTTCATTTTGTTTTCCAATGTTTAATCCAAGTAGTATATATAGATAGCCTATGGCTGAAAAGTCGAAGGCTAGCTACAAAGTGGCTCCCCCAACGACAATCATATGTACTTGTTTCATGCTGGTGGTCTTCTGGCAGTTATTCTCACTTTTCTAAATAGACTTCCCCTACTAGTTCTTCATGTATGACCTCAAAATATCTACAAGACATGACCTGTTAAGACTCGATGCTTTAGTGAACTTGTACTTCCCATGAACACCCCTCTCTTCCTCTCAATGTGCGTCACAAGTTCAGCTCTTCTGTTGGTTCCTTTTAAGAGGTACTTCCAATTTCACTTTTTGTTCTATCAACTACAAACTACCTGGACTCCACCTTCCCAAAGTAAGGTTGTGGGAACCTGTACCCATGCTTCTACATCTCCTCCCAACTTCTGTCAGCTGTACTTTCTTTTTCCCATTGTCAGGACTTAAGATTCACATTCCATTGTCCCGCTGTAAGTAAATAAGCCTTCCACGCACTGTCAGTACAGTGGCTCTTAAGCTGCAGTGCGCATCGGAATCACCACCTGGAGAACTTGTTGGAACACAGACTGAGGGACCTCGCCCAGTGAGCTGCTGATCCAGGAGGTGTGGCCGGAGACTCTGCATTTCTAACAAGTTCCCAAGATGCCTTAGTGCATGTAGTTCTGTTGGACCATCTCTTCTCTTAAAATACACACACACCCCTCATCCAAGCAAAGATACATGCACACACACACACAAGCATGCATGTCTATGTATATATTCATGTGTGTATACACATGCACATGTGTATACACATGGCTATATGCATGTGTGGTGTGTGTGCAGGTATGTCTGCTTGGATGAATTTGTCTCCAGTGAAAACAGACATGTGTAAATTCAAGTTGCATTTGAAGAAACAGCAGACAGGACTTGATGTTCACTTGAATGTAGAGAGGGAGACAGTTCCCTTTAAGATTTTCCCTGTTTTCAACAGCTTGACAATTATTAAAGGTTCATATGAGATTGTCTGGTCCATCTGGTCTTCTCTGATGAATCTTTCTCCTTCCCTCACTTAGTAGGTATCTTAATTTTTTAGTTAATCTTTTCACACGGTTTAGGTTCTGGCAATAAGGAAAACCAGTAAGCAATCTAATTCATTTTTTATTTTGGAGATAAGTAGTAATTTAGCAGTTTGGATTCAGAATATATTTAGAGTGAGTCTGATTTATTATGGTATTATTTACTATATCTTTTTTTTTAACTGGAAAAAGTACTTTGGCTCCTTATTACTTTTGCTGATGGGAAATCTGTTCATCTCAAAGAAGAAGTCTTTCATGACTAGCTCTATAAATTACCACTCTAGGCTTATTTCAGAACTATTTTTCTGAAAACACTGTTTTACAAGTTCAGTTGCTTCTAGCTAGGATATTACTGACTCCCTAATAGATCTTGTAGGGTTTGACAACGACTTTTTTAGTGGTGAAATCTCCCCCCGCCTCCCCCCTACAGCTCACAGACACTATGCACTGGCAATCCAAAAGCCGTTTGTGACTTACATGATTGGTGATTTTGGGAAGCTACACACGCGTGGCTCGATGCCTTTGGAATCCTTTTTAGAGCAGATCCTCCATGTCTAAATTTTAGAGGGGCAGGTTATGTCCTCAAGGGAAGGCCTCTGGTTGTCCAGCTGGCAAGAGACTAAATTTGCTTTTGTTGCCTACTCCTGTGGAAGCCATCTGCTGTCATACAACGAAGGCCATGTTTTCCAAATGCTCCATCACTAAGGAAGCTAAAATTTGTATCCTCAAAGCCAAAAAAAAAAAATCTGCATGGCCACTCAAACTCACCAAAACTTAGGCCTACCAAAAGTTCCCAAAGACTTATTTTTAATCTGTTTTTTTTAACCTAATCCACTTGGGCCTAAATTTTATATTTACAAAAACCATGTAATTACATCAACATTTTTAGTAACAAGATTCTAAACCACTCTGCTCCGCCGCCCAAGAAGCACTAAGAAGAGCTTGACGTTTAAGTAAGGACCCAGCAAACTAAGCAATAAGGCATTTATATCCTAAATTCAGGCATTAAACCAAGGCACTGTTTTCAGGCTCTGTGAAGACTTTCAAACTACAATGACGTTTAAGACCCACCTAAAATACACTTTATTTGTGCGATGTCTTTTTTTTCCTACTCTCAGGACAAAAACCAATCTCTCTTTATTCCCATGCAAATATAAGGAAGAAAAACAACTCTCTTTTTTTCTTGGGGGTAGAGTGGGGGAAGCAGACAAGCTTTTCAACTTGGCATTTGACTGAAAATTACATGTAAAAACAGACACATCATTAAGTCTCAAAACTCTTTGACTATTCAATTCTCAAATATGCTGCAAAAAGCTACAAAGACAGCTTGTCTCTGGATTACTCCAGCTCAGCAACTTTTTAAAGGAGGGATTACATACAGAAATTGTTCCAACTAGTCATACTTCTATATTAAAGACAACATGAATTGAAACAGACTTGCTTGTCTGAATCTAGACCAATGTTGGTTAATTGCTAAATACTTAAACTTCATTTCTCTTTCCCAAAGTGAATGTTTCTAAAAATGATCTTGACAGTCTCTTTTGACTATTCAGAGTTTTGTTTATACATTCTATTTTTTCTTTTTATGTGACACTCGAATAAATACAATCAAGGAATTTATTAGATTTTGAAATTAAAACTTACTGTTACTGACCAAATTAACGATAAAGCTTTCTCCAATAGGTACCGTACTTATTAAAAATTCCACATTCTAAAATCATCTCTTAACATCAATATATCCTAATGTTATTTTTGGAACCTAGAGAAACTACCTGATGAAAAAGAAGGGGACTACTATCTACGGCACACCTACCAGAAAGGAGGCACGGGCTTGGCAGTCAGGCAGCCCTGGACTGACATTCTGGGCTGACCTTCCCCCTAGTGACTGTGTCATAATTCTTTGTTTTGCATGTAGTAAATACTCAATTACACATCATTATTATTATTGCAACAGATATTATAGAACCTTTTAATAAATGAGAAAATTAAGTTCATGGCATTTATGCAACTGCTGAAGGTGACATAATAACTAAAAAGCTGGGACCCGTCCAGCTATATCTGACTCGCAAGCCCAGGACTCCTCTGACCCATACAGTGCTGCCTTTCTAATGTGTCCTTATAAACATGGTAACTTAAGGTACAGTGAGAAACAAGTACTGATCCAAGTTCAGGAGTAGGGACATCAAAGCCATCTACTTCTCAGTAGGGGACATGTCCAATAAGATCCTGAAAAATCACTGGTCAAGGACAAAGAAAAGGAAGCACTGTTGCTGGTGTGGCTCAGTGGATTGAGCACCAGCCTGTGAACCAAAGGGTCACCAGTTCGATTCCCAGTTAGGACACCGGCCTGGGTTGCGGGGCGGGTCCCCAGTAGGGGATGTGCAAGAGGCAACCACACATTGATGTTTCTCTCCCTCTTTCTCCCTCCCTTCCCTCTAAAAATTAATAAATAAAATCAGAAAGGTAGAAAGTAAGGAAGGAAGAAAGAAGTGCCCCACAAGCAAGAGTGGACCAGGGAACCTCTAAGATTCCCAGGAGTATATGGTTATAAGTAGACTTCCCAAAGGAATAAATGAGTTATCCCAAATTTCAGGACTTTTTCTGACTTAGACCATATGTTCCTACACCACCAGGCTGAGCTCAATGCCCCTCTCTTGAACCCGAACAGCACCCAGTTGCACCCTTAGAAAGGATTTACTGTTCACAGCAACAAATTGATTTTCTACTGCGCCCAGATGACTTTTTTTTAATGTTCCTTTTAAGTCACCAAAGTTAAGGTAAGCAAAGGATTTCTCCCTTGATGATATGTACACCTCAGTTGATATGCTTTCACATTAAACTAAGAATTAAACTGTTGATAAGTCACTGAAATCTGGCATTCTCATCAAGCATTCACATTAATTCAAGCAAAACATTAAAGAGCATCACCTAATGAGTCACACTGAAATGAAAAGAGCCACCATTAAGACTCCCGGAGCGACAGCGTATCACAAGGTATCATTCGCAGCCTGAAAATTGTTTTAAGACTAACATCAAAATCCTTACCTGAACCCCCAAAGGTGCCCTGTTCTTCCCCTTAAGTACACATTTACCAAAGCTGTATGCAAAGGCAAGGACTTCTTTCTCTGAAAAGGAAACTGAAGAACTTCTTTGGAAGAACAGTCACCAAGTCATCTCCACTGCTGACCTAAAACCTTAGGGGACCATTTATAGGAATGGGGGTTGTGCAATTGTGTAATTATGGTCTCTCATACAACTGTGACTCTCACATCAGCTTTCTCACAAGAGTGTAGATGGATGGATTAAGAGGGCACAACATAGGAAAAAACCCAGCAATGAACATCCTCAGAAAACACAGTAATTGGTACCTCTCTTTCTTTCTCTCTCTCACTCCCCCTTTTATGTACATGAAACTTACTAATTTATCTTTCCTTTCTAAAGATTGCATTTCGGGGATGAGGGTGATTATGATGACAACACACCACATTTATACGATGCTTCGGTGTAAATTACTAATTTGACCTTCACCACAACCCCACGGACAGAGGCAGGACTTACCCCCATTCTGCAGACAAGAAAAATGAAAGGTCACAACCCTGACAAAGCTGGGAAGGAGGACTTGGCCCCAGCTCTTCTTGTCCGAGCACAGGGCTGTTTTTCACTACACCACGGAGACAAACAGATGAACAAGGAAGCACTAATAAAAACTAATCTTTAAAGAGCACTATCTCCCCCACACACACAGGAATGCACACATCGTACTGGTTCTCACCAATGATCGAGGCCGCACAGACGAAGCAATGTTGCAGTTCTCCAAAACACGTTCAAGGAAAGGAAAACAATAATAATTTAGAGGAGCTTAACACTGGTTAGTAGAAGGGCTACGGGACCTAACAGGAAGGCAGAGAACCGATCAGTCTCCAAGATAACAAAAATAAAGGAAATTATCTGCCTCTGCTAAAAGAAAATGTGGCCAAAAACTACCCCGAGGGATTTAATGTACACAAGGAAGAACACTGAGGATGGGTACATATCGGTGGCACTACAAGACCCAGTTCCTGCATCCAGAGCTTCCGGGAGACACAGACAACTAATTAATAAATATTGTTCAAATAAGTGAGTAAAATACAACGCCAGAAGTGGGATGAAAGCGGCAGGCTATGAGTGCGTGGAAAACACCACTCTACACAAACAAGGGGTAACCAAAGAATTTGTTCAGTGGCAGGAAGAAAAAGGGAATAAAATAGAATATGCCCCTAAAGACAAGAAAAATAATCACATGAGGTGTCAGCCTGCTGTGGGAACCCTGCTCGGTGTCTAACTTGCTCCATCAATGCCTCTTTTCCTTGCACTGTGCTCGGCAACTACGGGAACCAGCGCCTTCTCAACAGATTGATCTCCACAGGTGCACTGCTCATTACATCCTGCTCATTGAGGGCCGGGCTCCAAATTATAACCAAATCAATTTATTTGATCTGCGACTGATAACTAATGATTAAATACAGTTATTACATGAATAATTTCATTCAAAGGAAGCCTGGACATTTCAAGACAAATTTCAAGAACCATCTGTCAGCTTGAGTTGTATTTCTTGACTGAAACCAACAGAAGAAAGATCTTACTTCAGATTTCTGATGAAAAAGAGGTCAAATTCAGGAAATTTAGTCCAAAAGCAAAATTAAGATAGAAGAACGCAAGGTTAACTAAGAAAAAGTATGAGCTCAGAAAAAATAATAAAGACTTCAATCAGGCTGTTACTGAGAACTGCTACAAATGTTCACATTCAAGTAATATTTACTTGGCCCTCGTGAAAGTCGAGAATCATGTATCACTTTGGAAGTGGATGACCTCAGACTAAAGTACTGTGAACTTAGAGTGGATACGGTTAAGTTGGCTCCTTTTTTACAAAGTGCGTAAGAAACAAAGGAAGACAAAACACTTAGGCTATTGAGAGACTGAAAACTAATGCTGTTTGGACCCCAGTGTCAAAGATCCTCATTCGATGGATCTTGAGTATAGCCTGGACATCAGGGTTTTTAAAGCTCCCCAGGTGGTTCCAATGTGCAGCCGAAGTTGGGAATTACTATCTACAAGAATGCCCAACAGACCCAAGGAACTGCTGGGGCAAAAGACTAACAAAACAACAAACCTGGCTAGAAGACCAAACAGGATTCCCAGATACAGTGAGAGTCATGACAGTAATTAAGGAGTCCCTGCATTTAACACACGACAGGCAGAGCCCAGGCGGGATGGTAAGACGGGTTTGGATGCCTGGGAAACGTGGTCAGCTGGCAAAGACATATTCTGCATTAGCAAAACCTTCAAGTAGGAGATTTTCAGCCCCCTGAGGATGGCTCCATAACAACTACACCTACTACTACAAATAGGTATGATTGTATACAGCCTGTTGTGATTGTGTGCAAACAGAGGTGGATTTGGCCAAGCCGCTTTTCCTACCTGGTGTTCCCACACTGCCATCTAGTGAGTCAGGAGGACAAGGAGTCGATTTGAACTGGAAATGAATTCTAGGTGGCTCTGAACTCATTTGGTTGCCAGGCAGCTGGTCAAGAGCCTAAATTCAAGGATTTGCTCATGTTTTCCTCTGTTTATTTAGAGTAGAAGACAGGCTTAGGTGCAGGGCTTCTTTTGGGGTTGATTCAACTGTTCTGAAATCGGTCATGGTGACACATAACGTTTTGAATTTATTCAATGTCACTGAACACTTAAAAATGGACAAAATGGTAAATTTTGTTATTCTCTGTCATTTTAAAAGGGGGAATGGTGTGGTACAGTCCATGCCACTGAATAACAGGGATAAGTTCTGAAACAGGTGTCATCAGGCTATTCTGCCCTGCGAACGTCACAGAGAGCACTTTACATGCACCCCGACGGCCCAGCCCACCACACACCTGGGCTGTGTGAGCAGTCTGGTGCTCCTGGGCCATGAGCCTGCACAGGCTGCAGCTGCACAAAAGGATGTGAGAGCACAAACCAGTACAAAAGAAAACGACGCCATTGGGGGACACAGCGCACACGAGACGCACGAGGCTGCTGCCGGTATAACACAGCGTACTGTTTTAGAGCCAACTTTCCCTCCCAAGTAAAAAGGGCACACTAAAATAACAATGGAAAGTGTGGTACGGGAAATACGCAGACCAGTGACCTGATCACGTATTATCGCTGGCGAATGTTGTGTGCTGTGCGTGTGTGTACTGAATTTAACAGGAGTGGCAGCACAGTAGGACCGTTCACACCATCGTCACAAACTCACGAGTAATGCGTTGTTAGGGCCACTGTGACGTCACTAGGCAGTAGGAATCTTTCAGCTCCACTATTATCTTATGGGACCGCCGTTGTTTGTGTAGTGTACCATGGACAGAAACATCATTTATGTGGCACATGACTGTGTCTGTGTGAATTGTATCTAAATAAAACTGTTATTACAAGAAAGGACGCAGTGGCAGCAAATACAGATATGACCTCAAGAACTGTAGAAAATTTTAAAAGGATGTCACAAATCGTTCAATCTCTTCCTTTCAAGCCCCCTTCATTTCAAAAAAGGTTCAAACTGAGACTCAGAGAATTAAATGATTTGCCCTGTTCACCTAGCCAGGGAACCCGAGGCCAAAAAAAGAACTATTAAACTTGTTAAAATGCCTACTCTTGCCTCCCAGTGCTGAGAAGTGACTCTTGCTAAGCGTGGTCCTCAGCGGCACTAACTTCTGCTGCACATTGGTTACCTGGCAACCTCGCCCACACCAACGACCAACCAGCAGTCGTACCACCACTGTTCCAATCCGTCCACGAAGCTCGAGGCCCTGCATTCAACTTCTACCCCTCCCCCGCCCTATTATCCATTCAAGGCTGCTCTCAAAAGGCCTTGTTTGATTTTCCAGGGCTCTGCCACCTCCTAACCCAGGCTCTCCTCACTTTACAACCGGAGTAAACCCACAGTTCTCTCACCTGGAATCCTGCTCTCCAGTCTTCCCACATCTCTCTCCAATCACAAAACCCACCCAAGTCAGCATTTTTGCATTGACCTTCTGTAACTTTATACATTTCATACTGCTACTCAAAAACCTTTACAGTCTCCTCAACACATACTAAATAAAGTTCAAATTCTTCCGCCTGACCATCAGGGCCTTCTGCATTCCAGAGTCTTTTCCAACCTTGTGGCCTCCCACACAAACAACACTCCCACGCAGTCAAAACGGGCTCCTATGGAGTCTACCTGCACTTCCCCATCAGTTACTCCCCCA